>JARQZK010000802.1:185000-200000 GCA_030704885.1 Cynegetis impunctata | reverse complement strand
ATGTCTTTTAAAAAACTTTTAAAAGACATGTAAAGGTGTATACAAACTAGGCAAAGCCTAGTTTGTATACACCTTTACATGTCTTTTAAAAGTTTTTTAAAAAGACATTACTTGTAATTTGGATATTATATATATATATATATATGTATATTATATATATATATATCCAAAATTACAAGTATGTCTTTTAAAAAACTTTTAAAAAAGACTGTAACAGGTGTATACAAACTAGGCAAAGCCTAGTTTGTATACACTTTACATGTCTTTTAAAAGTTTTTTTTAAAAGACATTACTTGTAATTTTGGATATATATATATATATATATATATATATATATATATATATATATATATATCCGAAATTACAAGTAATGTCTTTTAAAAAACTTTTAAAAGACATGTAAAGGTGTATACAAACTAGGCAAAGCCTAGTTTGTATACACCTTTAAAAATCCTCTCGAATTCAAGTTTAGATAAATTTAATTTAATTTCTAAACTCCATTCCACTGAATTGAAAGATACGTGGGTCGAAGTAATCAACATACACAATAAAATGTAGAAACTCATCTTAGAATATAATTCAGTTCATTCCCAGGGAGAATGTCACAGGAAAAACAAAAACAGATGAGAAAATTTGATTGAATGCAACGTGAGTAAAACAGTCACGTTAACTTGGCTCATTTTGCACCACAATAACGATAACGTTCGTAATATAAAAACTAGATTGAAGTGACATTTGAAATAGAACGGGGGATATTCCCCAGTAATGTAATTATTCATATTTGTAATGGGAGTGGTGTGTTTTTATATTTTTCAATTTCGAAATTAAATTGTTTTGTCTGAGTATTCGATCATGCAAGGTCTAACTGAATAAAGTTTCATTCGTATGTTTTGTCATTTCAACAGTTAATGCTAGGTGTTTAAGTACCTTATTGATTTTTTCTACCAGTTTTTCTTCAATATGGAAAATAGTGAGGTTGGAATACAGAAAAATTTTCACCAACATTAAAGCTAGAATTCATTCATATTTTTATCTTTATCTTTCACTCTAGCGTTTTTCAACCTTTCAGGATTATCGGCTTAATTTTCCATCAGCAGTATAGCATACAATAAAATAAAAGATAACTCAATTAACTATTTCGATTTGAAAATAACAAAAGTAGATAACAAACATAATTTTTCGATTTTTCGCAAACCATCGCACACTGATAGCTTCATATTTGGTGCTTCCCAACATCCATTTCAACACAAAATGGCAGCTTTCAATAGTATGTTACATCGCTTAGTAAATATTCCACTTTCAAACGCTAATTTTAACATCGAGTGAAATATAATTAAACAAATTGCCGTAAATAATAATTATGATCCCATAACGATAGACAATATGATATATAAAAAGTGGTTCAAAAATGCGATTAACCAGGTGTACCCCCTTACTAAAAATAATATCAAATATAACAGCCTCACTTTCATCGGAAATTCAAGTAAAAAACTTAAATCTCTCTTATCTAAGCCCAACATTAACATTGCTTATCGTACCGGTAATAATTTAGGAAATCATATAAAAAATAATAAATCCAAAGTTCATAAAGATAATAAATCAGGAGTTTATACAATCAATTGAGGTGATTGTGATAAGTTTTACATTGGTAGAACATTCAGAAGTTTTCAAACTAGAATTTCAGAACACAAACGTAGCTTATTTGTTAATCAGAAGTCGGATTCACATTATGCAAACCATTTAATCCAAGAAAATCACACATTCAATTTCGATTTTAAATTATTAAATACTGAAAGTAAGGGAATTAAACTTAATATTTTAGAATAATTACAGATAAATGAATGCAAGCATTCCGGTTTCCTATTGAATAGCCAAATCGATTATACTTCAAGCCCCCTTCTTAATCTTTTCAAAATTACCGAACTACCTAACTAGCAGTTCAGAATTGGTTTTTTCTATTCTGATAATTATTTGTTACCATCTATCTATTCACCCCTACTACACAATTTGTCATTTCTTGTTTTCGATATAACAGAGAATCATAGTTAGTTTGCATCTGAAGAAGGTGAAGATCCATCGAAACGTGCGTCATGCGTTATTTCTTTTAATAAATGTGTAAATTGTTATTATTAACCATTGTTTTAATATATAAACAATAATAATGTATTTTGAGATTTTCGGCTTTAAATCTAGGGAACGACCTAAAAAACTATGTGTTGCTATCTTTGTGTGTGTAGGTTGCTTTTTTTTAATAAGTTTATCAATTTATTTCAATAAAAACTACTTTCTCTTGAATATGCTACAATTTTTTTGGAGTTTACTCCAATCGTGCGTTCTTTTATATCTTTCAATATTTTATTAACTCAATAATTTTGTTTATTGTGCACAAATATAAGTATCACTACATATAAATAAGTAAACTTTACTCTAAAATCAAAACACAAATTGACAGTTCGGTTGCTGTTGTATGTTTTGTATCATATATACCTATACATGCATCAACTATTGCCAGTAAACCCTAATTTTAATAATACAATATATAGTATAGAAGATATGAGCTATTAATCAAACATAAATACATTAAATAACAGACCCCAGTTCGTTAATTCTATTAATAATAATGATAATAATAATAAACAGCTACCACGTGTTTTTCGGATTTTTCTTCTTCGTTATTCATTGTCATTCAAATCAGTTTTTGTATAGATCTTCCAATATTTTATTAACTTAATAATTTTCTTGATCGTGCACAAATATAAGTATCAGTGGATATAACTTCCTATACATGCATCAACTGTTGCCGGTCAGTGTTGCCAACCCTCAGAAATATTTGCCCCTAAACCTTATATCAAAAACCCCTAAAACCCCCTAAAATATTATTTAAAAAAATTTGCATGCAAGATATGAAAACGTCCTAGGTGCAAAAATTTTTTTCTTTAAGAAATAATTTTTATAAAGATATAGTCATAAAAAATCTTCATTTATTTTACACCAAGAAGAATGTTTATTATCTATATAAAACAAATTTATAAATACAATTCAATTAATTGGATTGACAACATTACTTTATGGAGAAATTACTTAATAATAAATTAATGTTGAATATAATTATTTTATGAATACAACTACAAATCAGATAACTGTTAGTGTAGAGGATATTAATTACTTTATAGTTTATAGTAAAACGTAAAACTGTAAAAGAGAATGATTATTACTTGCTTCTCTACTTATATGTTGACAATCAATAATCATAGAGTATTGTGATAATTTTCTATGAATAGTGTGAATCATTGGGTAGGCAAATGCAGGTAGTTCAGGGTAGGTATACACAATATTCATTCAGAACCGTGACATAACATTTCCCCACATTCACTCAACCCATCATTCTTGGAGACGAGAAACTGTACTAGATGTCGCTAATATACAAAAAAACAAAAAATTATCCCTAAAAAAACCCCTAGAAATGTTACGCCCGTAAAAAAATCCCAATCCACTTTCAAACCCCCTAAATTCGGGAGGAAAACCCCTAAGTTGGGAACACTGTTGCCGGTATACCCTAATATGTGCGGCGGTATACTAATGAGGGGGCATCCATTGATTACGTGAGGTGTTCAGAGGGGGCAGGGGGTCGAGAAAAATCCCACTCAAATAGCACGTAATTTTTTTTCGCAAGAAACAGTATAAAATGGCGAGAAAACTGGGTTAACTCAAGTAAAAATGTTATTCCACTTAAATATAGATGAATCATTCATAAAAACATTCACCGCGTTGTAATTATTCACTGATGGAAGGAATAATTAACTATGAATAATTTCATTTGGTTGGAAACAATTTATTCATTCGTTAAATATGAAAAAGTATTTTTCTAACATTATTCGTAAACTATTGATAAATATTCATTAACAGGAAAAAGTTTTTCTGGAGTAAATATTTCTTCTTCATATACGGTACGATGTGAATATTATTCATAAAAAAGTAATGCCATAACCTTTCATAATGAACATACGATGTACTAATAATTTTCACTGAAAAAAACTGTCACTTATTACAACCATTGTTTTATTATTAACTTAATTTTGTTCACATTTTTATAAAATATTACTGATTTACTTGAACGTATAGAATAAGCACAAATTAACTCATTTATTTAACAAAAATTCATTTTAAAAACTCTCACGAGAGAGGGTCGAGCAAGAACTCACGACATCTCACCAAGGGGGGTGGAGAAGTCAAAAAATCACCAAAATTATCTCACGTTATTAATGGATGCCGCCTAATCACGTTGCTGTGAAAGTTGCGCATAGTACGTTGCGCAAAGACGTAACATTTCAATTTGGGTAAACGCTGGATTTTGCTCCTCATAATATTTTCATACTGCGGGCTGAATATGAAAATCGTTTCTCGAGGAGTAAACTCAAACAAAATTATTTCTTTTCGAATGTGTATGTATTTTATTTTCATTCACCTAATCAGTTTTTTTAAATAAAAGTTTCTCTTGGATATTCTCCCGCTCCTTCTTCAGTATGCTCGTGCCCCCCTAGATCGTCGCTTCCCACAGATTGGAAAAGGAAAGGAAACACATTCCTCCCTGAAGTATGTGTCAGGGAGGCGGGCAGCTTGAGTTTGGGATTAACTCCTTCAGCCAGATCAGAGGATACACTTGTACGTACAAGTGCATTAAGGATAGGCGAAACGGGATATTTATGGAACATAGGAAGTGTGGGTAGGGTACAGAAGATTAATACTGGTCCAGCATTCGCCTTGTAAGTTTGCAAGCAGTGACTCACATTACCATGAGGAAACCTCTGAAGAAAACTCATGGCAGACCAGTCGGCCCGGAGTTTGAACTCGAGACCTCCCAAATACTAGCCAGCGTACCTAACATACTCAACTAACTAGAGAAACGCTGTCTGACTCCAAAACAACAGCTTCAATCTACTCATTTCTAATTCAACTCAGTTCTGATAGAAAAACTTTTTTCAACAGATATTTTGATTCGGAGAAATGAATATCCAAATGTCATTCCTACTTATTTCAAAAGTAAAATGAATACATTTATTAAATTCTCTGTGAACAAAACGAATAGTTCGTTGATACAATCATTTCATATACGAGTTTATAATTTTTTCACTTATGGCGTTATGAGCAGGCATTATGGATCATAACGCCCGCTCATTGTACGAGGAGAAATTAAGCAACTTCCGTTGATTAAATACTTCTTAATCCTTGTCGTATACGACTCTGGATTTCTCCGGCAATAAATTATTCGCAGCTTTGGCTGCATTCTCTATGATATTCTTGGGTAAATTCATTTTCATTTCCATTATTCCTATAAGACTACACAAAGAAAGCAGCAATGACATTCACTAAATATGATGACAAAAATATTCACAAACGTCAAAATATCAACAAATGACATGCCTACTATGAGAAGGAAAATGGAAAGTATAGGAGCAATGAACCGATTTTAAAATCGATTTTTCATTATAATAAAATTATTCTTTCGTGAAAAATAAAATCTTGTATGCATCACGTGCGTTACTAGATCCTAACGCCTAACTAACCGATTTTAAAATCTAGTTTTCATTATTATAAAATAATTGTTTCGTGAAAAATAAAATCTTGTACGCACCACGTGCGTAACTAGATCGTAACTCCCAACGGGCGTTAGGATCTATATAACGCACTTGGTACATAAATAACTATTGTTCCAAAATTTTCAGTATTTCATAATATCCTCATGTCATTATACCCATTATAAATGAACGCAAAATTTCTCATTTTTTATGTAATTTCTGAAATGGCATTTTTCTCATATTTGGCCTGAGTACCAACTGCTTCACTAGTTCGATTCATATCTCTCATTGCTGAAATATATTCGAATATAACGAAAGAATTTTTCGCTATTCCTGAAGATGATTAATGGTTATCTCGGAGATATATCTATAATGAGACGTTTTCGTGAGGAAAGAACGTTTTTATCTAGGATCAACTAATCTTCCATTATTCTATCTGTTCAACTTGTTGCAGGAAAGATTTTTTGCCACTTTTTCCACCTTTCCACTACAATAGATGGAAAATTGGAGGGCCACTCATGAACTCGCACGGTTTTTCTGTGTCGCTTTTGCTCCCTATCCGAACATAGGTTGACACAATAAGAACTTGACAATAACGAGCAAATTAGATTTATCGAAAATGGTGACAAATTTTATGAAGGAAATTCGACACGAAGAAAATGTTCTCAATGCAGAGTTGGATTTGAATGAATTGAATGAATGCCACATTTGTCAAATTTCACCGAATGATAAAATATACGTTCTATATGAAAAGACATGAAACCCACTTTAATAAGCAGGTTTTCTAAGTGGAAACCTGCTAAAAAAAATCTTAATTAATTATAAGAACATAAATGATTTCCGAAAAGGTGACATTATATAATTTCCACTGAAGTCACCAAAAAACAAACGAATTAATATTGAATAAAGTATAAACTTTAAAATAAAACACACTCGGCTTATGTTTCACTATATAAAAATATTTAGATAATGTATTAAGCAGTAACGAATAGTCGACATGCTTCGAGTTATGAACTCATTACTTCCCAATAAATTATGTACCGAATTTGAGTAGCAAAACTTGTAATTGTATCGAAAAATAACGTTAAAACAGTTTGTACAAATAAAAGAAACTTGAAGTCATTCTTGGTCAATAATAAAGAAAACCCAACATCGGAGAAGACAGTGGTGTTTACAAAATATTTTGCGACGAATGTCCTGCTTTCTATATTGGACAAACAGGAAGGAATATAAACATTCGTGTTGAAGAACATGAAAAGTCAATTTTACAAAATAAAAATACCACTGGCTTCTCCGAACATTGTATAAAATTTAATCATTTCCTGGTTTCAACAAAACCTAATTGTTACATTCAGGTAACAAAGAAAAAAAATTCTTGAAATAAGTTCCGCCCATGATAGTAAATTACCCCTTGTAAACGAACAAATTGATTTTCAGGTATCACCTTTGGTTTTGTCGGTTTTATAAAATAAGATGTAATACTCTCCTGTAGTCAGTCTTGATAATGAGTTCATAACTCGAAACATGTCGACTATTCTTTACTGCTAAATACAGTATCTAAATATTTTTATATAGTGAAACATAAGCCAAGTTTGTTTTATTTTAAAGTTTATACTTTATTCTTTATGATGTTTCACCAAGTGATATGCGAGAATTCAATCTCAGTTAACAAATTAATATTATAGAATCATTTTATCTAATAAAAATAGATAATTGCATCTTACATAAAGTGAACAAGGTAAATTCTTCAATAATTCAAAATATTAACAGACAACTTTCCAAGGAGCTGGTTATATGTATTCGACGACAATAATTCTACATTCACAATCCAATAGTGAATTATAGAAAACGTCATGTCACTCCGGCTCAAAATCTGGATACAGATTTTTCGATCTTATTAGATTTCATCAGTGCAGCTTTTTAGACTCGAAGTGTATTAACGAATTTCTAATTGTGCTCCACTACAAATGGCGGTCGGACTACTATCTGGATAACAACCCAGAGCGCCCTCTACCAAGGATATTGAAAACTAACAATTCACCACTTCACCACAGATCGAAAATACAGAATCTCGTCGCGAGAATACGTATTTCCTGACACGAAATGATTCGTGTTGAATATTTCCTAGATTCCCTTTCTTATTTTGTGAGTGAGTTTCCGATATATTTCGAATCACTGGTTTGTAACCCTTGTAGAAATAAAATTTCCATTTATATTTTTACTTCAGAAAGGATATACGTTGTTGTTTAAGACGGAATAATGTTATCATTTTTCAGTTAACATTGATCAATTTTCATAATGATTACTCAATCTAAAGCTATAGTTTCACCGGAGGAACGTTGAGGATTATTTTATTGCTGAATGTTTCTCCTTGTTGCCAAAAGTAGAAACTTATGGGAACATACGTAAACTTTTTGTTCACTGAAGCAACTGAAATTGTCAATAGTTGCATATTGTTTAGTAGAAACAATCAACATTTGTTGTCGAAAAATATATAAATTTTAAAGAACATTTTGGAACATTTTGGAACATTTACGGAAACAAGCAACAGCAACAAAAATATTTCTCAACACTGAAAATCTGCGACACGAATGTTTACTAGTTGCGTTCTCGATACGTTTCCACTCAGATGGCAACACGGATTTTTTCACGAATGTTTCCTATTTTCTCTTGATGTTTACTGCTCCAAATGGAAACCGGCGATAAGTAGTCAACATTTGTTGCCAAAAAATAAAGAAATTCAAGGAACATTCAGGAATATTTTGGAACATTTACGGAAACACGCAAGAGCAACAAAACTGTACCTCAGGTGACAAGTAGTAACAATCAAAATTTGTTGCCGAAACATAAAGAAATTTTAAGGAACATTTGGAAACATTCTTGGAAACACGCAACAGCAACAAAAATGTTCCACAATGGAACTGTAGCGTAAAAAGAAAATAATACAACTTGAGGTTCAGTATGACTCAATAACAGTATATATTCGATTAAGAATGATTATAAAATGATTCAGCTCTAAAAAACAAAGTTAATTATTGTTAACAGAAACCTGTGCTCGATGAAATAATATTATTTTTCAACTTCCATCAAAAATGAAAATTGTGTTATAGCATGAAAACAACAAGTGTACCAACATTCAAAATATTTTTTTATCATTGCAACTGATAATATATATGCATTTAGCGAGATATTTCCATAAATGAAAATGACAAAGAAGAATATTTTTCATTCTATGTTTTTGTTTCCGTTTGAAATGATGAACCATTAGTTGATTAAAAGTTCCAATACGGAAACAAATAACACAAAATGATAAAAATATTACATGGCACCACGTGATTATCTAATTTAGTTGCAGGGTTCAAAAGGGAGTCGAGTTAATCAAATTTTTCATAGAATATAGGTTTTGACTTTTTTTGTCATCATTTTTTCTTGTCAACCAAATTGAAAGACAACAAAACAACTCAGACTATTACTTTGTTTGTTTTTCTTTGTTATTATTCAAAATATACATCCTTTGTTTCATTCGAAGTTGGTGAAAAATAATATGTGGGTTTCACAAACAAAAATATCAGCATATAGGTGCTTTCAGCTGAAAGAAGAAAATTCTTGGATAATCAGGAACAATAGAAGAATTTTTTTATCAATTCGAATACGTAAAATTCGAAATCCAAACAATCATTTCTGTGATAATCTCATCATTATATCAGTTCTGTGTACTCGATCGCAATCTATAAACACTACCCAAAATCATATGTAATCAATAATAAATAACCAATTCTAACTTAAATATAAAATTTCCAAGAATATTTATATATTTGAAGAAAGAATTGTTATTTAGTTTTGAATTAACTTGTATTTTTCCGTCTCTGAATCTAAACATGCCGCACGCACTGTGAGGAACGCCTTTAAAATCAGAAAGAATGCGCATATATGAACATAGCTGATGCGTGAGTGTTACTGTTGCTGTCCACAGTTTCAGACCTAGCTTTCTTTCGCCAAGTAACTGGAGTGTAACGTGTAACGAATCTCATCTTCGTTATGGTCTTCCCTTCTGGGGTTCATGTGATTATCCACAACTTGACACTATTCTCAAATTGCAGAAGATAGCAATTCGTTACATGTTTGTACTGAAAAATAGGACTCATTGCAAACCTTACTTCAAGAATAATGGAATTTTGATGCTTCCTCCTTTATATTTACTTGAATCTGTGTGCTTGATTCATAAGTATTTTCATACCGTATCCTTGGTGTCACAGCACGGGTATTCCACCAGATCTTCGGGACATCATGTTCACCTCCCCTCCTTCATCTGAATTAACAAAAAATTCCATCATTAACAATGCTAAGAAAATTTACCTTCCAGATGAATTAAAATCTATAACTTTCTAGACCCATTTACGGAAATGAACAAAATCTTATTTTATTGATCTTTTAGTCCAGTCTAAAATTTATTTTTTTCAAAATTACGCAAATGCGATTTTCAATTCAATCAACAATTTTTTATAAATTGAACATTCCAAACTTGTCAAATCACTTGGATCATATTAAAAACACTTGAGTTAAAATAATTGAAAGTGGGTTACGATTAATTTCATTTAGGGTGGCCATGACGAGGGAGTAAGTGTTAAATTTTAAAAAAAAATTAAAAAAAGTGACTTTATTTTTGTTATCAAGTCAGTCAATTCTTATAAGAAGACTTTCATATGAAACTAATTTTGAGGGTTTTTTCTTGTACTTTGGAAAGGAACTCTTGAGTTTTACCCAAAAATTTCACTATTTTCAAATTATTTCAGGTTTAAAGTTTTCGATTTTGCTTTTCCCGAAAAATAACCATTCTTCAACGAGTAATAACTCAGACGTTGTTGGGTTCACACAGGTCATTCAAAAACGAATATCTTTTCTCTTTTATCAGCTTTATTTTTGTTTCAGATAATTTTTTCGATAAAATGAAAATTTTCTGAATTATTCGTAAAAAACTGTTTAACAACATGAGTTTTTTCAATAAAAATTGCACAGTTTCAATCGTTAATAACTCGAAAATTATCAACTTTACAAAAAAACTTTATGAAACAAAAGTTGCTTAAAATTAGTCAATTTATCAATTTCTGATGTTATTTTGATTTAAATTATTTTCATCCCCTAGAAGGGGTAGCTTTCACCCCTAAGGCAGAAGCACACTTCGGCACATTATAGATTTTGAAGGACGTTATAAATACTACCTAAATCCCAATTTTCAAGGAAATCGACCTTGATTTTCAAAATTCCACGGAAAAACGGCTGGTCACTGGACTATTATGAATCTGTAGAGGACTAGGTACTATTCTGAGCATTGATTGATCGATATGACCAAATTGACTAACACAGGCATCAGCTTCAATTGAGGAGGATTTGACACTCTCGGATCTATTGTGAAGTTTATATATATTTTTTATAGAAATGTGGTGTCATTTTTATTTCTAGGTATAACATTATTTAGATTGTATATTTTTTGATTGATGTGTGTTTATTTTTACGTTTTACATTACTTAGTTACTATATTTTTCGCTTTGTCAATAAAATGTATCAGAGCTGTGCCAAAGAATTGTGCTTTGTGCTCGTGAAAGCACTCGGAGCCCTTTTGTGCTTCCGAGCCCTTTTCAAAAGCATTGCTTAGTGCTTAGTAATTGAAGTTCTTCATCAAAAGGCTTTGTGCTTAGTAATCCCAAAAGTGCTCCCGAGCACTGAAGTGCTCCCAAGCACTTCTGCGGATTACTAAGCACTAAGCCCTGAGCCAAACTTGTCGTAACACGAATATGCGTATGCGGCGGCGCTATGATCGTGTGTTGATATAATTCCAGTGATAAACATCTCACGTTAGTGTCAAGTCAATAAAAAAATTATTTATAAAATACAACACACTCCTTCCATCAAGTGCTCCTGTTGAAAGACTGTTTTCATTTGCGTCTATAGTAAATGCACCAAGACGTCATGCTCTGAGTGACAGGAACTTCGAAAACTCAGTTTCATTAAAAGCTAATGGAGATGTCTGAATTTTTTTTTTTTTTGATGAGTTGTACACCAATACTTATATGTTACTTGTGTGTAGTCAATACATTGAATGAAAATTTTGGTTTTTTTTATGGGTATGAAGTTTCATACCCATTGTATGATAGTTGAGTTCAACTATCTAAATCGCATAGCTTTTTCAGTACCTATATTCTGATGAAATATGAATAATAAGCATGGGATTTTTAATATGGAATAATGAATCTTTCAAAACTCTGTGCTTTCCAAAAGGGTTTCACCTATTTGATATTTTAATCGTCACTTAGGTGATTAAATACTAAGATTCTACACAGGTCCTTTTTTATCCTATTTTCAATAAAATCCGTGTCATTTAGCTAATATCAAAGTTCGTAGGTCACATATTACAGAAGCATATCTTGTTTCTGTATTATTTAAATTTAAATGTATCTATGATCTTTATGAAATTGATCAAAAATGGCGTGTGATAATGCCTATGCTTATAGTTATTTATGTATCAAGGTAGTTATAAGGATGCTAACTACAGAGGGCAACAGATTTCAATCCCGAGGGACGTAAGTCCCCCTCCGTAAAATGTACGATTTTTCTGAGAATTTAGTGGAATTCCAATATTCAATTGGATCTTTCCCTGAACCTCTCTAAGAGCAAAATGGCGTGCGGGACAATGAAATCTACTGAACCCCATTGAAAATTTTCTGCTCTTTTCAAATATCTCAATCAAATCTCAAAATTTTAATATACAGGGTGTTGAATCTCCGCTTGGAGGAAGTTCCATAATTTTCAAATGCGGACCTGGAATTTTCTGGAAATTTAAATATAAATCGGTCGACCTGTGGAAGTGAATTAAACGTTCCAAATATCAACCGACTATGCTGGTTAGTTCAAAAGTTATGAGGAATTGAAATTTTTGGTACATAAACTCGGTTATGGAATTGATTAGACCTATCATATATCGATTTTTTAGACTCGCCTAGGATAGCTCTAGCTCAGGTTGTCGTAGGTATGTTCATTTACCAATGAAACACCCTGTATAGTTCTGTACCAGCTCATAGTGAGCATCGAATATGTAACACCCTGTGCATCTCTTCTCACCCGTCAATGATCTCATACTCATATGCCAGCTTACAATTTCTTTACCGATTAAAATAACCTCAATTTCAACAATTCCTAAAAGAGTACTTAGGGCTTAGTGCTCGAAATGTCAAATTACTTTCACAAAGTGCTTAGTAATCGCAAGCCTTTTTTAAAAATAAGTGCTTAGTGCTCGAGACCGGGAGCCTTTTTTTTCAAGTGCTTAGTGCTTAGTGCTCGAAGCACTATTCTTCAGTGCTCGTCACAGCTCTGAAATGTATAATGTTAAGACAATAAAGCATATTTGATTCGATTTGATGATTTGATAACTTCTTAACAAATTAAGAGAAAGTTTTCACTTCGAATACCTACAATGTTTCCGGATGAATCTGAAATATTTAAATCCAAAGACTGTCACCTTATGTACTTCTATAAATCAGCAAACATTCTTATACGAACCATTTCACCCAGGCATAATGTTACAAATTTTATCTATCATATTAATCTGTGTAATTAAAGCATGCAACTTGGCGTGATTCCTAATGCAGTTCCAAGTTTTACGTAGAATTTAAGCCACTTATCTTTGTCATCGTTCAACATTTAATGCAAATTTCAACTAGAGCCATTTCAAGTCAACAAGAAAACTGAAACGAGACGAAAAGAAAACTAAGTCGAGTTTTCTCATATTCTCTAAGAGAATGAACGAATTATTTTGTTGATGAGCTTCTTACGAAGCCAACTATTGGAACGAAATTTCTTAACGCAAATTACACTCCAGATTCCAGGCACTAGTCCTAAAAAGATGAAACAAATGTAAGCGTAACATTATCAAGGTCAGCCATATTCGTAACTGAGTATTGATATGTGTCCTGAATAACTTTCCTTTTAACTCGGACGGTATATTGAGTTTCAGAGACAGATTAATTCAATTTGTGAATTGAAAACTATGTAATTTTTCTTTTTTTAAGGACAGAAAAATTTTTGGGAATTTTATAAGTTGAAATAGGTTATTTATTATAGATTAATATATATATATATATATATATATATATATATATATATATATATATATATATATATATATATATATATATATATATATATATATATATATATATATATATATATATATATATATATATATATATATATATTTATATTTATATATTTATTTATATATATATATATATATATATATATATATATATATATATATATATATATATATATATATATATAGAAGAATTACTTTAAATTCAGGTCTGCAGTCAAGTGATGAAAATAAGGTGAACTCTTTTTTCTATTCAAGCTTTCGAGCCATTTATTAGCTCTTCCTCAGGAACTGAGAGTGGGAATTAGAATTTACTTTTACTTGCCGCAATTTATAGACTAACACAAATATAAACAATACTACATATTTAAATATCCGATAAAAATGATTGAGAACATATGACATTGTCATATGTAAATTGTTGTTACACTTGTTTTATGTTCTCAATCATTTTTATCGGATATTTAACTACATAGTATTGTTTATATTTATGTTAGTCTATAAATTGCGGCAAGAAAAAGTAAATTTTAATTCCCACTTTCAGTTCCTGAGGAAGAGCTAATAAATGGCTCGAAAGCTTGAATAGAAAAAAGAGTTCACCTTATTTTCATCATTTGACTGCAGACCTGAATTTAAAGCAATTCCTCTTTAACTTAGACACCCGTCGAAAACTTCACACCTTTATATATATATATATATATATATATATTGATATATATATATATATATATATATATATATATATATATATTTATATATATATATATATATATATATATATATAACTTTTTGATAATTATTAGCAATATCAGGCTTCGTGAATCTCAAAAAAACTCAAAAGTTGACGTTTCGCCACGACATTCATGGCTTTTTTTTTCTAGTTTTCTTGTTTCACCAAGCCTGTTATTGCTAATAATTATCAAATAGTTAGAAATAGTTCACAGGCAACAACAATTCAAATAAATATGAATATATATTTATATATATATATATATATATATATGTTCAGAAAGTATTTGAAAAACTTGGTTCACGGAATGAACCGCGTGAAAGATTTGAAAAATCTCGACGTTTCGGTTCCTTTTGCGAAGCCATCTTCAGGAGAATTAGAAGGGAAATAATTCAGAATCGTGGCCTCAATCTGCCTACTCCACGATTCAAATTAGGAGGAATCGGAAACAATACGATTGCGTGGTCTCAACCTGCTTACTCCACTAACCGTACTGCTTCCTGTCAACTCTGAAGTCTCAACCTGCCTACTCTTCAGAGTCAACTGAC
>JARQZK010000802.1:62500-180000 GCA_030704885.1 Cynegetis impunctata | reverse complement strand
GAATAATGTCATAAAAAAAATGTTTCTGTTCTATCAAATTGTGAATAAACTTTGCTCTACTAAAAAAATTATTATTCCAAATTTTTTTTCTCAAATATATGAATAAATATCAATATAAATAAATTTGATTTTTATTCCATTAAATAGCTCTCAAACGTTGTCACTTTATTTCAGTCTTCTTACTATATTATACATGATATATAGCGAAAAAACTTCATCGTAACGGGTGTCCCACGAAACCACTCGTTTTTTTATTACCATATTTTAATATTTCAGACATCGAAAGGTAATCCATCATATTTGACAAAAATTCATGGGTTTCACTACACCTCGCAGAACGAATCATGTGTTGCCCCCTTGGCTCCTCGCGTTTAATAAATGACAAAGTTCCTGTCAGATCCAGTAGGGGTGGCACTAAATTCCTGCTCTTTTATAGGAATTTCCGCACGAATGGAGGCTGCAGGTTTCGCTGACCACTTAATTTTTCAGAGGGTCACATTCGCTAGAAAAATGATATAGTGGTATCGTTGCTTCGATACGGGTTAAGCAACGCTTGAGTTGAGATTGTATTTTGGAGAACGTAGTCTTATTTTCGAAATACTCGCGTCAACCTCAGTCGAATCTTATCAATCATTTCAATTTTGTGGAAACAAAGTTGAAGTGGCCCCTAGTCTCTCCAGATATTAATCCCATCAATCATACTAGTCACCAGCGATTTTCATATATCGTTGCAGTGGCCCCAGTCAGGCATTCATAACTAAATTCGTGTGTTAAAAAACAAATTTAAAATAATCTACTAGAAATTGATGTTAATTTTTTCAAAAGTAAATTGTGTTTTGAAGAACGAAGTCACCGTCTTGTCAAAACACTCGAGGTATCCTCAGTTTATTCTCATGAAAACAGTGTCTTATTTTATTTCAGGCCTGGCACCGATTTCAATCAGATCATAATAGTTAGCGCATGTAATAATTAGAGTCTTCATAATTTTATCTGTAATTAATTTATTTATCAGTTTTTAGTGCCAGTTTCTAGTACTTTTTGTTATTTTTCTGAGTCTGTTTATTTTTGTATTCATTTATATTTTATTTTCATTTAAAGTATACGTAATGAGTATTGTATTGGAAATCTACTATAATATGAACAAAGTACTGTATTATAGTAGGCTACGTCTACTCAAGACAATACTAAGTAGTTTCTGTCGAAAAATTTCAATATTATCCCCATGATCCTTATTTTTGACAACAACTATGTACTATGGCATTCATCATAAGCTCAACAGTATGAGATGGTGACTTCCAGGCACGCAAACACCGAAATGAGCGAAAAAAATAATATTTACAAACATACTATACAGACACGCCTATGATTTCTAAGTATCTCCCTCGATTTTACTCAGATTCGAGTATCAAATCCTGACATGATGAAAAAAGACCACTTCAGAAGTATAACCTTTCGAACAGAGAAAAATATCTTGAAATTTTTCAACAATTGTCAGTTATAATATCACAAGAGCATCGAAAATAATCGATTATACTTCCGAGTCACGAGACGTTTGTGAAACATCACGAGAGCGAGTTGGAGTGATGTTTTAGAAAAATACGTCGAGTGACGAGGTTAATTTAACGATTATTTTCGTTTTCTCGAGTTGGTATTCGTTACGATTATATAACGAATAAACAACACCGCTAGAACTATAACCGAAGCATTGCACATTGAAAAATTAAAAGAAAAAATTCATGTTTTGGCACACTGCGAAACACCAAAACGATTATAACACTTCGTCAAGGGTATATTCACTCATCAATACGCAGTAACTATGCGAAAATCACGGATTCTATTGGCTTATTCACACATGAATTATATTAAAATAATGGTTAATAATAACAATTTACACATTTGAAATAGCTATTAACGTAACAAGGCCGATATGTAGCAAATAACGGATGAGGTTGGATATTGTAATCCGAGGCGCAGCCGAGGATTAATTTTTCGTAATCCCGTTGAAAGATTATATTTTGATTCCGAAGAAAGAAAGAACCCAGTACCTCGCAATTCTAAAGAAAAATCCCAACGTCGTGCACTCTGTTGTCATGGAACAGTTTGACAGTTTTATAAACATCGTCAGTTTTTTGTGTTCTCAAGTTCGCTTTAACGACGACCATGGATGAAATTGATAAAATTGAGGAACAAAATCAAATTCCTTCAGAAATATTGGGAGAATCATGTGCAGTGCAGCGAGTGTTGATTAACTGCCGAAAATAACTCAAGAGCGATATCAAAAAGAATATGAAACTTTTGAAATGTGGCGTAAAAGCAAGAATGTAAAGGTGGTTAATGAAGATGTATTATTAGCCTATGCGAAATGAAAATCAGAGGTTTATTCTCCCAACTCGCTGTGGACCAAGATTTCAATGTTGTTATTGTAAGCAGAATGATGTTTTGAAATAAATATTTGAACAAATGATTTCTTAACGGCCGGCGGCCGTTAACACTGACTTTTCAATTGTCATCTGAATACCGTTAAATCAAAATAACAGTATGGGATTACGAAAAATGAAATAACGCATGTCGCACGTTTCGGTGAAACTTCACCTTCTTCAGATGCTAATGGCAAACTAACTATGTTTCTCTGTTATATCGTCAACAAGAAATGAAGAGATGACAAATTGTGTAGAAAGGGTAAATAGAAAGATGTTTACAAATAATTATTAGAATAGGAAAAACCAATTCTGAACTGCTAGTCAGACAGAGTTGGGCGTCGACGCGTCGACTTTTATTATTGACCTCGACACGTCGACAATACGTCGACTATGTAATAAACGTCGACAATGTCAACAATGTCGGTCGCAGATTTAAAGTTAAGTTCATGCTCTGTTATTTCTATGAATATTTTTAGTCCCTTTTCGTCTATCCTGTGGAAGTCACAAGCGGTGGAAACATCTCGACAACAAGGGCATAGAAAAATGAGATAAATATAACACTAGATCAGGTATGGTGTATAATGTATACGTATTTGAAACTATCCGTAGGCCTACAGATAGAGATATATTGAAATTGTTAAAATATAGTATCAGTAATAATCGGTAGTCCTTCTCAAACCTCTTCGTGATAATAACAAGTGATATTTTTTTAGGCATATTTGGAACTCTTTTCGAAAAAAGTAATCAAGCCTTTAGTATTTTGGTGGATGGCCCAGATGGAGTGCCCAGTCTTAGGCTTAGGCAGCTTGGCTCTCAAGTTACTCAAAATTCCTTCATCTTCTCGCAACTTGAGCGATTATTCTCAAACTGAGGATATATTCACACACCTCTCCGAAATGGACTATTATTCGAACATTCGAAAATGTTGGTACACTTATATGTTACTCTACAGAGTGACATTACTGAAGAAAATTTTGATCCTGATTCAGCGTTCAATTTCCCCAGTGACATGGAAGACTAAGAAATATTTTATTTTATCTGCTTAGGTGTAAATATTTATCTCTTTACTTTATTAAATGTTTGTTCTAAAGTTAATTAAAATGACATTTTACTTCAATGTAGCTATAGTTTTTGTGCTAAAGCAGCTGTCGACGTTGATGACGTTAACGCGTCAACAATTAATTTTCGACTTGACATTCTCGACGTCGCCCAACCCTGTAGTCAGGTAGTTACGTAATTTTAAAAAGATTGAGAAGGGGGCTTGGAGTATGTTCAATTTGTATATTCAATAGGAGACCGGAATGCTTGTATTTATTTATCTGTAATGATTCTGAAAAATTAAGTTTAAATCCCTACTTTTCTTGGACACAAACGTAGCTTTGTTAATCAAAAGTCGGATTCACATTATGCAAACCATTTAATCCAAGAAAATCACACATTCAATTTCGACTTTCAAATATTAAATGCTGAAAGTAAAGGAATTAAACTTAATTTTTCAAAATCATTACAGATGAATAAATACAAGCATTCCGGTCTCCCATTGAATATCCAAATCGATCATACTTCAAGCCCCCTTCTCAATCTTTTCAAAATTACCGAACTACAAGGTGGGCCAAAAGGAGTCACCCGATGTTGTTTGGCTCTCATCTTTTTTCTAAATGAAAAATTTCGAATCTGTTTTTTGATTAAGTTTACTTGAACCTTTAGAATTTCATTGGTCAAGTCGACAAGATGATATCGGCCAAATGGGCGCCGTCACAATTGATTGCTATACGGGCTCGTTTTGTGGCATTATTCATTACTTCGGCGAGAACTTTGGGCGACAGATTCTCGCACTCGTACCGAATGTTGTCCTTGAGGGCTTCCAAGGTCTCAGGTTTGTCCACGTAAACACGGGACTTTAAAAAATCTCGCAAAAAAAAAATTTGGAACGGTTAAATCGGGCGATATTGCGGGCCAGTGCAAATCGCCAAAAGGAGAGATGAGGCGATCCGGGAACGCCGCTTTCAGAATATCGGTTGTGGCTCTCGCAGTGTGTGCCGTTGCTCCGTTCTGTTGGAACCACATGTCCTCCAGTCCTAATTCGTTCAATTGTGGCAGAAAAAAACAGGTTAACATGGTCCTTTTGTTGTCGTTTGACCAGCGGCGTCCTCAAAAAAAAAATGGCCCGATGGCTCTTCCAGCGTGAACATTGTAATATGCAGTCACTTTGAGGGAGTTTAATGGTTCCTCGTGCATCATTCGTGGATTTTCGGTGCCCCAGAAGCGATAGTTTTGCTTGTTCAAGTACCCGCTGAGGTGGAAATGAGCCTCAACGCTCATTATAATTTTGGTCGAAAAATCGTCCACTTCGTCCTCGGAATTAAGGATGGCTTGGGCGTAGGTTACACGCGTTTGGCGGTCGACAAGCAGCAGCAGATGCACGGACTGGACTTTGTACGGGAACATGCGCAGGTCTTTGACCAAAATTCGCCTTAGGGGCGACCGGCTGATGCCTAATTACGAGGCACGTCGTCTGATCGATGTTTTTGGCGATAGCTCGATATCCTCGGCAACAGCGGCGATATTCTCGGCAGAACGGGCGCTCCGGGGCCGGCCACTCTTGGCAGCGTCTCGTGTGGTCCCATACTCTTCAAGGTTGGTGGTCAAACGGCGCAGTGTTTGCGGAGTCGGTGCCGGAAGACCGGGAAATCGGCGACGGAATTCGCGCTGCGCCAACACCACAGACGAATTGTTACGCAAAAAAATAGACACGATTAATCCGCGTTTTTGGGGAGGGCATCGCTCCATGGCTTGTTCACTTGTATTCTACATCTGTCTATTTCACAAATGTCAAAACAGATTTGACATTTGCCGCCATTTGCAAAAATAAGAGCATCTTCCAATAGGGTGATTTCTTTTGGCCCACCTAGTACCTGACTAGCAGTTCAGAATTGGTTTTTCCTATTCTAATAATTATTTGTAACCATCCTTCTATTTACCCCTTCTACACAATAAGTCATCTCTCTATTTCTCGTTTACGATATAACAGAAAATCATAATTAGTTTGCCTTTAGCATCTGAAGAAGGTGAAGTTTCACCGAAACGTGCGTTATGCGTTATTTCATTTAAGAAATATGTGAATTGCTATTATTGACCATTGTTTTAATATGTTTATTAGTTTACACCATGTATCGGCCCAATCAATCCGAAAAATGAATTATCTAAATCGAAAATATCTCTATTGTAGATATTTTTTTCCCTTCAAATACCTACTCATAGTGTGAAATACTCTACATTTATCAGCATTAAGGTGAGCATTAAGCTCTCGGTTATAGCTGGATAGGATATTGCGAGCAAAACATGAAACCGAACGTTTCTGCTAGCATCAACTGAAACTACTTGAAATTTATCCCCAAACATTCTATTCCAATTGGGTATTTTGATAGAAACCACTCAAACTAATACGACGATTTTCAATTCCGTTCTGATGTTAGCGACTTAAATTGAGTGTTCTTTAAGTAGGGGATCGGCCTTGATCTCGCCATAAAATGAATATGAAATCGCCTTTTCATAGATAAAAGTTCTGGATAAAGATAATGATCTCAAATATCGACTTCTGACTCCGTATATATCATAGTCAGGGCCGTAGCCAGGGGGCGCCAGAGAGGGCTGAGCCCCCTCTGGAATCATTTAAGCCCCCTCTAGAAAATATACCAGATATTTGTTTATATTGATTGATGAAAGTACATTTTAATTTTTTTTTTTAATATTTTCTATTTCTATTTGTTTTATTTATTCAGAGCTTTCTATGAGAGATATTTCATTTATTATTTTCTATTAGAATAATTTTTCTATATATTCACCTTTATTCATTTTAGTACTATGTAAAAAAAAGCACCCTCAAGAATTTGTTTAGCCACCTCTAGAAAGCAGTGCTGGCTATGGCCCTGATTATAGTCGTTATATGTACAGGATTAGATTCAGGAGTGTATATATATATATATATATATATATATATATATATATATATATATATATATATATATATATACATTCTCCCTTAAAGGATGAATGGGGATTCCATATCGTCTAGAATCCTGAAACTATTCGTATTTTTATATACTATATATATATATATATATATATATATATATATATATATATATATATATATATATATATATATATATATATATATATAAATGAATATATTTATTTCTAATAAAAATACGAATAGTTCCAGGATTCTTGACGATTTCTAGACGATAATATATATTCATCCTTTAAGGGAGAATGTTAGAAAATTCGATAACGGTGTCACACACGATGGAAACACTAGGAAGTCTGTTTCGCTTTTTTGTTTGAAGTATTCCGTCTCTGTTTATTCTGTTAGGTTTTTTATTATCTTGTAACTAACTATAAATTTATCCATAATTTTCTTTTGTTTCAGGTAAGTGTGCTCCATTCTCCCTTGGAAAGTTATATGTGAGTGAAATATGTTTGGTATTGATGTTAAATCGTGTAGCATAAAGATTAGAGTTTAAAGAGAACATCGTGAGGTTTGAGTGGGTGTTCTACCAATTAGTGATCGAGATATTTTTATTGAAATATCGACTGTATTGACTGCCCATTGCTATTCACCATTATACACTGTTTATATTATCACAATTTTTTTAACACTCTTTCATGTCTGAAATTTCCCAATTAATATCTCATCATTCGGAAAAACAAACGACATCAATAGATTCATTTCCTTTGTAAATTCCCAATTAACAACTGATAAAAAATAATCAAATCTAACTGAAAAAAAAAAGATAAATTTTTGAAATGATTATTCTGTCGAGTATCTTGAATAGTGTAAAATCTGAATACTGCTCTTCTGCTTGGACCTATGCATTCTTTGCACATACTTGACTCTATTAAAAAAAAGAAAACGGTGTCATGGGACACCAGGTAGGAACGAAGTTCCTTCGGATAATATAAAAGGACCACAATTTGCGAAAATGAAACATGTGCGTGTCGGGGCGCACGACAGAAGTGATAACTTATACTAATCTAAGTTGAAATAATTAATATTGAAATGTGGGGCTAAGAGCTCTTACGAGAATGTGAATAAAAAAATTTAAAAAGCCAGGAGTAACCTTTGGGATTCGAACCCAGAAATACGACACACCAGGGTTCAGTACTTAGACCACTCGGTCAACGAAATGTTAAGAATAGACGCAACAGTGTATATAACGAGAGGATAACGTATCGCCACGCTATATAATTGAATATAAACCTACAATACGTAGTCATTATTTTATGGAACAAATTTGCAAAGCTTTATCTTTTCATTATGCCATATCTGATTCCTATCGTAATCTGTTCTTTTATGCATATAACTTATACAAAATCATTTCGATGTTTCACATCTAACGTTTTCGAGTTGCTTGTACATGAATTCATGAGTACATATAATGCATTGGCGATTGACTAGGCGTAGTGGGCTCAGAAAGAGAAGGCATGAGAGAACGGAAAGAAAGAGGGAAAAAGAGAAAGGTATACAATATTCGCTCGTGTTAATTGAAAGCGTGACTTTCGTCAGTCTATTTCCGTCACACTTTTAGTCTCGCATAATTTTCAGTTTGATCCCGCAGCGAAGTCCCTATCTCCTCCAAGCCTGCCGTAAGGAACTTCGTTCTAAAAATGAACAGTGAGGCAAATATTGACCCGTCATTAACCGCTTACCTTCATTCACTCGAAATTCGGAGTAAAGCTACCGACTTGTCACTCTGTTACAGATATTATCAAGGCAGATGTTCTACAGGTGCTGGCTCCATTTGTTTCATAAGGTATGCAGATAATAAACGCCAATTTCTCATGCACTTCTCAAAAAATCGATTAGAAAGCGTTTCTGAATTGAATTTCAAATCTATGAATCTATGATCTACCATCATAAGTGTTTCCGGCCCACTTGCAGCTATTAAAATCTAGCAGAAACTGTCTTTTATTAACTTCTTCTCGGGGGGTTTGAAAAGCATTATAAGCTTCCGCTTTTCCCGAGATTTCATATGTTCATAGAGATAATGAAAATTCGAGTTTTAATAAATTATTTAAAATTTTCTCTTTCGACCAAAGTGGTTTATTACAGTGGTCACTTGCCTCTCTCGAGTTCAAACCACTCAAACGCACCCCTCATGTAATAGATACAGAAATGAAAGCAAGAGCGATGCTCGAAATTTTATTATCTTAGAGAGGCGCAAATATTCAAGAAGGAAATTGATTTTCTTCTGTCTTTTCTAAAGTTCTTCCCTGATTTCCATCCGTAAGTGATAAATGAGTCCTTGAGCTCAGTAGTTATAAATGACTTTTTAGAAATTTTCATGCTGTGCCTATTTTCCAACTTTTTCCGATTTTCCATTAACGAAAAATACTCCATCTGACGGACAGGTCTTTCCGGCGGAATTCGAATATCAAATATTCTCGCAATCACCTTATTTCCTCTATTATATATATTCTATATTTCATCCCCGATGGTTGTAACTGTATCCAAATATCGAACACAAAAGATAATTGTTTCCAATTTTTCGAGAAGGGACTGTATTGTGTTACTGCCATTTTCCACGTTCTGGAATTTTAGATAGGAGATGGGATTATCCTTTGTTTGAATTTCCGTTGTGAAGGGTTATTGTCGCTTCCAGGCGACGCCTGGTTCGGTACTGCGATGTTATTCGAAAATGAATGGGTCTTTCTAAGATTTTTATAAAGTGGATTCGGAAGATATTCGAAATAACGGTTATCCCGAAATCTTGAGTGTGCCTTGATAAAGAACCCGAATATCGTATTGACTTTCCCTCGAAATATCATATTCGATAACAATTTTTTACGTGCAATTCCCTCTCAGTTTCCTCCTTCTTCCGAAACTATGAGAAAGAGATTCGAGAGGATCAGGAAACCGAAAGAGAAACAATATGGAAGAAACCTCCGGGGAGGAATCACTCCAAAAAGTACCTTCGGAACTGCAAGATCCAAAGAATATCTGGATCTCAATAAGAAACCACACCTCCTCACTGGCTTCCTCACAGGACACTGTCACCTCAGAAAGCATCTGATGAGAATAATTTCATCAAAAACTGACAGGTGTAGATTCTGTGGAGAGGAGGAGGAAACTCCTGTTCACGTGGTTACAGAAAACCTTGCCATTGCAAGCTAATGGAAAAAATACTTTGGACAAGAAAGTTGTAGAAGTAAGGACGTAACCTCCTTGAATCTTTCTCAGATATTGGAGTTCTTTAGTACTCTGGAACTAGAAGGCCAGCTGTTGATGGCGTAGAAGTGAAAACAGCTTTAATGGGGGGGGGGACAATAAACCTTAAGGTCGCGATGTAGCGCAACCCCATATTGAATAAATTTTAAAATGATACACACAACTTCCTAACATCCTAAGTGGATTTGGAGGGACAGTATATATTTCATTAATAACTATATTCATTTCGTCTGAATTTATATTGTAAATTTTTATATTCAAGTTTTCATGAAATGCAAGAGAACATGACAAGCAGATGATACGTTCCTGTAGATAGAAACATCATTCATTTTTATCAATTTTCTAAATCAAACATCGAATACTCATTATCGTAAATTGTATTTTACCTGTTTAGAAAGTACTTGGATATAATTTATGTTGTGATAGAAAGTAATTTCGTTGATATACATTTTGTATAGTGTAATAAATCCTATTAGATTAGGTAGAGCAACAAATTCAAAATAAATTAGTAGGTCATGATAACTTTTTATAGTTCCAGAAAGGTCATCTCCTTTTTTCGTTTAGTAGATACACTTTTTCATTTTCATTCTGCACACTGATTACATCTATTAAAATCCTTCATTTAAAATAATAGCTGTTCAAAAACAGCATATATCTAAAAAGAGCCATTACACCTTACTTTCCTCTTGCCATTTAACTTCATAACGGCTGCACACTCATATTTCTAATTTTAAAATAATTCTCCAACGAAGCATAAAGACTATAAAAATTCACATTGTCTAGTTTGCCTTTACAAACATTGGAACGATCCATTTTCTTTCTTAACGATGAACGGAAAACTTTCCTACCAACTTCACGGAGATGTGTCATTTTGATACCTCATGTCCATCTAGCGGCGGAAACGCCAAATAAGATATGTTTGGGGAAACCGGAGATTTATTCGGAGATGTCCGGGTCCCAAATGCAGCCGACAGTGGCGTTCGATATCGCCATAGTAACGTAGTACTCGCGATTCTACAGATGTGTCATGGAATGCTGTAACTGTGCATCTAACTGATCTTGATCTAGAAATTAAATTTTCAGTTAATATTAGTACCCAAGATTGAATTCATCTTTGATTTATCCTATTAAATTACCTACCGGAAAAATTCAAATAACTTCAATTTGTTGTTTCCCGTACTTACTCATCAATTTCCCAAATGATCCAGTAACTTTGTTGCCTGAAAGTATGGGGTAGTATGCGTCAAATACGGTACTTCTGTTTTTTTGCAGACTTGTTCATGATGTTGGCCTAATGAATAATCCAAGTTTGTGACCTCGAACGCCGAACGAAAGTTTGTCAAAAATCGAAAAAACCGCGAAAAAAATCGGTATTTTTTCAAAATTTGGCGATTATAACCGTAAAGTTTTTGAAAAAAAAATTTCATTTTGTTTTTGAAGTAGACTTAATTTTCTACAATATGATACTACAGTTGTCTCTGTACTTGGGTTATTGATTAGGCCAATATCATAAACAAGTTTGCAAAAAATCAGAACTACCGGATTTGACGCATGCTGTGATGTATAAAGTTACTGAACTAAAATTAAACATGCGAAAAAAGCAAGTGAAATAATCAAATTATAGCTTTTTTTTCTAAATCGTAGTAAACAAATAGCACACAAATCTGATTTTCAGTTATATCGTGGTAATTTTTTTCCTTTTCAAAATTCATTCTGGTGCACAGTTACATGCTTCGAAATTTATTTGACCAAGATCGATTTTAAAATTTAGATATCAAAGAAGGATAAAATAAGTTTTTTCTGATGAATAGTGAAAAGGACTAAATTTGGAATAATGACGTCTTATACCCGAAATACAATTTTTTTTCTGTTGTGTTCTAAAAGAAAAACACTCCATGCACTACAATTATACAATCCTCACAAGAGCTTTATCATCATGCCGAGGATCTTCATTTGCAGCTCGCGAATTTTCTCCAAATTAGTTGTCTTTGTTTAGAACTTCTCATTTCAAGTTATATAGCACAGCCGACTTTCAGCCTCTATCAATGTGTATGGTAGGTAGGAGTGCACGATCTCGAGGTCGTAGCAGTGAGAATGAAGAAGCATTATAAAAACCGAAAATTTATGGATCTTTCTTATTATAATATCAATACACTTTGATCAGATTTATCACATGGTCCTAAACTTCAATGATTTTTGTGGAGATATTCGTAACTATACAGGAACAATAAATCACCGAAATTCTGCTGGAGTGTTATTGAGACCAAAAGGAATACCAATCTTTTTCGTGTTTATCGAAGCACAGTGTATTATTTTTATCCACTATATTCACGATAGTATATTATAATTTTGTAGATCATATCCAGGAATAAAATATATTATATATCAATTTGAAATATTTCATTTCTCGATAAATCAATTTCACAAATCTAAGTCTATATCAGAAAAATCGGTTCTTTTATTTTTCTAGAAAATTGAATGTACGTTGTTGTTTCCGTTCAAATTCTGCAACGACTAATTATCACGACGTTGGAGGCGGTGACAAGAATTTATTTGAAAAATGTTGTATCTTTGAATCTTGTTTTTAATATTGCCGAGTGAAAACGTCGTGATGATATGAAACAACTTTCTTTTCATATTTCGAATGAAGCGCAGAGCAATATTGTCGTTCATTAGTTTTGCACAATGTGGACCTACTTCTCGTTTTTCTAGAGTGTGCACGTAGTGAAGAGAACCTACGATTTCAATTAACTCGCTAACGAAAATCGTAATTATTTTTCAGGTTGATATTCCGAACGAGTGCATCATACGAAGAGAAATATTTATCAAACGCCGAGTTGGAGCTTGCAAAACTCGTTTAATATTTCCGCATGATTAAAATTTCGAACTTTCAACTTAAGTGTCGAATTCCATTCGGAATTTTGGTCAAATTAGGCGTATAATTAACTTTCGTTTCTACTTCAATTTAGCTCGAATTTAGGGTAGACGTTTAATTTATTCTTTACTGTTCATTTTTCTTGACACGCGTTTTGCATAAATTAGAACTGAAGGAGAAGCGAAGAATTTTCTAAAATTAGAGTAATATCAAAGCGTGCGTCACTCTTTGATGCAGCATAAGACTGAAAAATTGCATTACACAAAATTTTACTTTTGAAAATATTTCCAAACTTTTGACCATATCGACTACAGGGCTAAAATAGATTGAATAATTAAGGTCTATACAACAGCACACATAGGTTTAAAATATTTGTTGGTTTTTTGAAATCAATTACAATAATCTTACATTATTCTGTGAGATTTTTATATGGAAATCTTTTGTGCAATGATTGAATTATTCCTCATTTTATCTTTGAGACGCAGAAATCGTTACTGAAAGGCACTTGTTTTTTTAGGGAGAAGGATTCGACGCCGATTGAAACCTTTGAATGAATATGTGGCAGCTGCTTTCATATCAACACTGCATTGCTTGAAAATGTTAGTCAAGGTTTATGATCCTTCTGAATTAGCGAAAAAACAATATATCAAATGATTTCATTTGAACTTTAATCATTTTCAAGTCTGAGAGAGACATTACCAAATTAATACAAATTTTGTATCTTTTGAAATCTCTGAATGAAAGCGTTTGTTGTAATTCTTTGGAAATTCTGCAGGGAGCAGGGAAGTGGGTATCGCGATTACTTGACACTTTCTTCATCGGTGTTATTTTGAACTTTCAAAGGGCCAGACAGCTCGAGAGACCGCGACTGTCTATATGCTAGCCTGCTGAATGTCGAGTTCCATGATGATTTTGCCAAAATTCCGTGTTAAGTTCTAAATTTATTCAAATCACAATGTCCAAGTATATTAACACAGTGTAAAATGCAAGTGAGAATGAAGAGTCAGGAAACTCTCTGGTCGATTCCTTCACATTTCAATAAACAGAACAATTCCCCCAAGTTTTAAAGCGAGAAAAGAATAAAACAATATTCTAATAATTTTTTCTGTCACATTTCCTTTCAACAAAATCAATATTTCTTGACGTTTAATCTATATAAACTAAATCACAATTATGACATGGAATCTTGTAAATAATGCTTCATTAATATCTTGTTTCAAAAGTAACTTGATCAGGGAGAAATTTTTGTTCAACTCTCCGTTTAAACATTAACCAAGATTTTAAGGATGGCTCAATCTGATTACCTGAAGTTTCTGATATATCAGACAAAAAATGTATTATTTCTTCTTCTCAGAAATAACCAGAAATCTTATTTCAATTACCGTTAAACTTATGCATATCAAATTGTGGAAACTTGTGCACAAAAACTTATAGTTCTCATTATAGTAAACATATTCAATTTTATTCACTGGAACTTTTGAACTAAAACAAGATATCAATACTACCCCGCATATAATGTCCACGAAAATGTCGTATCTGATATATGGTAGGTTATCGGAAATTGTATTCCTCTGCTGAATCTAAAATCTATCGGTTATATCAATTTCCAAACTTTTCAATTATAATAATCGAATAGAATTTTTTCTAATGGACTAGACCAGCAACAAATTGACCCCGATTTAAAAGTTGAACAGTATTTTCACCAGATAAATTCTAAATCGACATATCACTATTTCAACCGAACTCGAAACAGTTCAGATAATATTTTCAATCATACTGCTTTTTCCGTTTAAAATATTTGCATATTCCTTTTTCCCGGCAAATTTATCAATATTTTGCAGTGTACTCAGTTATTTAATATATTCATTAACATTTTTGTTGATGATACGGTTTATATAATATTGAAATTTAAATTCCATATTGAAATGAAAATTGCATTAATAAAACATACAATAGACACATGTTTGATCAATTTAATTTTCATTTGTTTTAATTCGTATCATCAAATATGACTTTATCGACAATCTGTCCATGAAAACTGAATTTTTGTTTTGTATTTGCAAATAATATTCCATAGTTAACTAAAAGTTTGTCGTTCTTCAGTAATTACAAAAAGTCAAATATTTTAAAACGTCATTTTTGCAAGGTTTCCGTGCACAACGTATTCAACGTATATTTCAATCAATATTACTACTGAAGCTAGTCTCTTGCATTGAGATAATGAAAGGTTCACAAAAGCTACCTCATTTTAGGTCTTCTTGATTCTTTTTTTTTTGACTTTATTTCGTTGGTTTTTAAATAAATTGATGAAGTTTATATAAATAACTCCTACAGTTAAATATGTTATGTTTCGGCAGTTCTTTCGATATGATTTATCGATAATTTTGGTAATTATCTACAGTAAAGTAAACTGCATCTTTTTCAAACGTAGTATTTTCAAGGTTATTTCAGCTGGAGTATTCTAGCTTCTGTTTGTCATTCGATCATAACAGGTACCTACAATAAGAGGTCTATTGGTGATTGCCTGGATTGTTCAGCGAAGCGAGAGCTATATCGTTGTCGAATGTTGTACTTGCATAGTATTTAAGCTCTTATTTGTCAGTCGATTATTAAAGGTACATTTAGCTTTCCTGGATTGTACAGCGAAGAGAGCTGTAACTTAGCAAATAAAGTATTTTCATGGTATTTCATCACTTCAAGTTCATAGGTTTATTCCTGGATTGGGCAGCACAAATAGCTCTATCAGTAGTAAACTTATATGGTATAGCAGCTCTTGTTTGTCATATGATTATTGAAGCTACTATAAGAAGTCCATTGGTGCTCTACTGGACTATTCAGCAAAGAGAGCTCTATTGTTAGTGAATGTGGTAATTTCATAGTATTTAAGCTTTTGTTTGATAATAGATTGTCAAAGGTACAATAAGAGGTCTATAGCTGGTCTTCTGGATTGTACAGAAAATGAAGTAGTATCGTTAGCAAATGAGTTGATTTCATTGTATTTTAACTTCTGTTTATCAATCGATGACTAAAGGTGACATAAGAGGTACAAGGTGTGGTTTTATATTGTAAAACAAAAATAGTTCTGTCGTTAGCAACAGTAGTAATTGTAAGTTATTTGAGCTCCTGTTCTTCAATAGAATACTCAAGGTACAATAATTGATCTCCTGGATTATACAAGAAAGGGAGCTATATCATTCGGAAGTGTGATGATTTCATGGTATTTAAACTCTTGTTTTTCAATTATTCAAGGCACAATAAGAGATGTAGAAGTTGTTTCCCAGATGGTACAGCAGTAATAGTTGTATCTTTAGCAAACGTATTAATTGTACGCTATTCAAGCGCTGGTTGTCAATTGATTAATGCAGGTACAAAAGAAGTCGATTTGTGATCCGCTGTAATAATCATTGATCTTCTTTTTACAATTCACTGTGTCCCTTATCATGTTTGATTCTGAAAAAATCTTTTACGAATATATTTAAGTCACAGCAGAAGATAATTTTCGCTTTCATGTTTGGAGTGGTAAAATTTTAATCTTTGAACTGCGGGTCATATCCAAGAAGTGTAGGAACGGGCTACAATTATAGATGAATCAACAGTCTGAAGATATACTTGGCCATGATTTTTCAGCTTGATATTTTATCGCTTTTTCAGCGTTTCGAGGGAAAATATCCAATCTCTGCTTCTATCGTATTCTGAGAGATAGCTTTTGAAAGGCGGAAACTCATCATTCTATTCAGGGAGATATTTCGGTTTGATAATTATCAATATCGATGAATAAAAAGGAAAAATGTTGAGAATAAATCAGACTCCGCAAAGAAGCTTTTTCAGTAGAGATAAAATTGCAAAATTCCTCTACAGGGTGTTACAAACTTAAGTAAAAAAACATTTATCTTCATTTTCCTGTATATATCAATACGTATACACTTTTTCGGACAATTAAAAAAAGTCGATGAAAACTGATACATTTATCTACAATTTAAAAAATAAATCATTCAAATCGGAATACCAGAAAAAAAGTTATCATACTTTAAATTTGATCTATATTTTGAATGGATCGAATTTAAAGTCGGTGAGTGTATATATATAAATTTATAAAGACGTGCGGATTCGGTGTTAAACTGCAGATTCCTTGAAAAAAACTTTCCATTGAATTTTCAACACTCTTAGTTATCTCACTCAAATTTTTTAATCCTAAAGCTACGGTTCCACCGGAGGAAAATTAAGGAACATTGTAGAGCATTTTTGTTGCTGTTGCTTTTTTTCCGTAAATGTTCCAAAATGTTCCTGAATGTTCTTTAAAATTTCCTTTATGTTTCGGCAACAATTCTACCCTTGGCAACAAGGACAAACATTAAGCAACAACATTTTCTTCGATGTTCCTCCGGTGAAACAGTGCCTTAACAATGTAAGTTTCTTGATATTTTAGTAACATTGAAGCGAATAGTTTATTCATTTATTTATTGCGAACATGGGGATACAGACAGGTACAAAGATACCCACTAGAGTATCCACAAATTACAAAGCATATTACTCTAATAATTAAGAAATTACACCAAAAAAAAAAGAGCAGTAAGTATTACTAAAATTAACATGAATTAGATATTAAAAATCAAAATTCAGAAGTCACCCTTGTGCCTCTTCAATGCACTTTTCATCTCAGAAAGGGACATTGAGAAAAAATCAACATTATTCTGTATTTTATTTTTAAAACCATTTTTACGGTAGAGGGGCAAATTCTGTGCCGAATAAGTATTTCTTAGCGGTAGGTGAGACAACTCACTAGCCCTTAGAGACCTCTGGGGAACATTTATAAAGTATGCGCGAGAACAGCGGGGTTGCTTATCAACCTGTTAACGATCTTGTACAGGAAAAGCACATCCGAAATAATTCTACGATCAAACAAAGAAATAATGCCAAAGTGATCCCGCGCCAGGGAATAATCACCATTGCGGATTAAATAATTGAGGCGTTGACTATGAAAAGTAGGTAAGTGCCAAAACTTAAATTTACCAGGAGGAGCAAAAAACCAAATTTATACACGAATAAATAACAAGAACGCACCTTTTGGAGTAGAAAATGTATTTACTATACGGTTACATGCAAACATTGTTAGATAATAATGTAAAAAAAAGATTCAAAGATTATTTACAAATATCTTTATAAATGTATGGTGAACCCATGCTGCGGCACTTGTCACCTTTGCAAAGCAAACAGTCATTCTTTTTTTTTTTAATTATTCGAGTACTCTAAGAGATAACAAGATCTATAATGAGTATAACATGTAAGATTGTATGAGTGACATGCATGTCCTAACATTTTAGTAACTTATATAAATTTTTTTAACTTAAATAACTATTGTAGTCAGAGGAAGAGATTACTTTTTATCCAGTTTAACTATATCAGGGAATTTCAAAATTTTTAGATCTTTGTAAAGCATTGTTGTATTTGTCCTATATGGAAAATTAAATAAAGTTTTAACTATTTTATTCTGGACTATTTGTAATCTATTGATATATTGTTGTCTTGCTTGTCCCCAAAAAGCAGCTAAGTAAATCAGATGTGAATACACATTCGAATAGTAAATTTGGAATTTTGTTTTTTTGTTGAACTTCATGGCAATGTGTTTTAGGTGATAACATAAATAGTTCTGTTGCCACCAGCGGCATCTTGTGACACCGCTCAAAACTAAACGAGAGGTGATAGGCACTTACCTCCTTTTCAACGCTATTGGCATTGGCATTTAGAATCGTTTCAGTGAAAAAAATAATTTTCGGCAATTTTGGCACTTACCTCCTTTTCAATTTCAACGCCCCAATTATCAATACCAATGGACTTCATAATTCTGCTTCCTCTTCCTTTATACTCTCACTACAAAGCAATACTATTCAATAAATTTACGACGTTTAGCTTCTAATTAGTCTCTATATTAGTTTCCTGAAAACAAGACGTTATTGGCTCGTCGAAGTTACAAAGGACCTGGAAATATGAAAACTTTTGAGCTCATAAGATTTCCTTCACTCCGCTAGGCTTCTATGGAAATTGAATTTGGTTCTCATGGAAAAAGTCTCACTTCCGCAAAACTTTTAATGAAAAAATTTCAATAAGGTAAAATTCGATGGCAATAAGAGTTTCGTTAGAGGGAATATTATTTTCGTCATTTATCAATATCTGGTTTTTTCGCTAGGCTTCGCTTCATGAACGATATATTCTAGGGATAAATTACACATGAAATGGTATTAATGAAATGATGCATGCAGACTCTGGATGATCGAAAATGGCTTGTTGATTTTTAATCAAATGTCAGTGAATTTCCTACAAGAGTAAGAAATTTAAGATTATTAAGCAATTTTGAAGTTACATTTAGGTATGACATATGTACTATATGTAGCTGAAAACGTGATGCATTTTCTCAATACGGAGATTCAAAACAAATGTGGAAAACACTCAAACCACTATTGTCAACGAAGGAAATAGCAAAAATGACCTCAGTACAAATCAATGACGAGGAAGTAGATGATATCAATATGATACCAGATAGACTAAATAATTATTATATCGAAAGTATCGACAAAATCGTTAATGAAATCAATGACGAGACATCAAATGAAGTCATAATTTCAAACAATGATAATATCTCTTTAAATGACTTTCGATTAATTGATTATAAGGAACTACACGATATATTGTTTTCAATGAAGAATAAAGGAAGTAATGATGATCTCACAACAGAGTTATTGAAGGGTGTATATCCCAATATAAAGGATCCATTATTGAATCTGGTAAATAGTTCTTTAGAGACTGGCGAATTTCCATCCATGCTGAAAGTTTCGACTATAGTACCAGTCCCAAAAGTAAAAAACTCCAATAAAGCTAGTGACTTGAGACCAATTAATACATTGTTTGCAATAGAGAAATTATTGGAGAGAGTGGTATACATACAATTGACCGATTTCATCGATAAAAATAATCTTCTCTATGAAAATCAGTCAGGATTTAGATCTCATCATAGTTGTGAAACTGCGGTGCAGAATATTTTATTCGACTGGAAGACGTGGATGGATGGAAATAAAATGATCGGAGTGGTTTCCCTGGATTTGAGAAGAGCTTTTGAAACAGTAGACAGGCAGAGATTACTTTTGAAACTTGGAAAGTATGGCATATCAGGTACAGTTCTTAACTGGTTTGAAGACTACCTCCGTGATAGAAGACAGGTAACTAGAGTCAACAACGTCACTTCATCTGAACTAATGAACAATAGGGGTGTACCGCAGGGTAGTACACTTGGACCTTTACTCTTCCTCCTTTACATAAATGACATTGTCAGGGAGACTAAATGTAAAATACACTTGTTTGCGGATGACACCCTTATATATTACTGTTCTAGTGACATGGATGATCTGATGAATACTTTAAACAATGAGCTCAGCAAAATAAATAAGTGGTGCAGTGCTAATACACTAAAACTTAATAGCGAAAAAACAAAATTTCTGATGTTGGGTAACAAAGCACTCCACAGTGAAATAGATAATAGAAACCTGCAGATAATAATTGAAAATAACACAATTGAAAGTGTTGGTGAGGTGAAATATCTTGGAGTTTTAATTGATCAGGAACTAGCTTTCAAACCTCATGTACTACAAGTTATAAAAAGAGTAACATTAAATATCAACTTCATGATAAGAGTATCATTAAACATGTCTAGATGGTCCGAATTAATAATATATAATACATTCGTATTACCACATTTTACATTCTGTGCATCAATACTATTCACAGTTAATAATAATGAGTTAGTTCGACTACAGAAACAACAAAACAGAGCAATGAGAAACATACTGAAGTTACCAAGGGATACATCGATTCGTACTATGCTGCAAGAATTAAAATGGATGTCTGTAAAGGATTATATATATTATCATACCATGATACTAATCTACAAAATGTATCACAATCTATCACCGGATTACCTGAGTACAAAAATTAAATTTAATGAAAACTATCACCAATATAATACCAGGACAAGACATAATATACATATTGGAGTCAAAAATAAAAAAAAGACTGAAAAATCTATATACCATGCGGGAATGTTAGCCTTCAACTGCCTGGACAACAATGTCAAAGAATGTACATCACTAGGTTTATTTAAGAAAAAACTGAAGAGTCGCTTGCTGGGGGAATAATTGGAACCAAGTGTCAAGTATTTTATATTGTTAGAGTGTTTTGACTGTATTTATGATTTTTATTTATTTTTTGATATTTCATATATATGTTATATTGTGTCTTGACGGCCTCATTTATGATTTTAATTAATATTTTTATATTTTATATAACTTTTATTATGACACATTGTTTATGAACATTTATGTACTATTAGCAGTTTTTTTTTGCTAAATAAAGGATTATTATATACGTTAATTTGGATTGTATGTAATTTACTAAACATTAAGGGCAAAATGAATCAGCGAATTTGTCTTCAGGAATCGACGGTAACTCAAATTTACCCTGTCAGGAATACTTCTTTACATTGCTTAGTAAGCTGCACAGAAGCCTAGTTATCGATTTTGTCTTATAAATCTTTTCACGCTAGTATTTGCGTCTCTATAAGTCTCGTCCATTGGATACCGCTCTCATGTTTGGAGATCTGCACCTGTATACTCCTTTATTACACCTACTTGACTCAATTTAATGAAGAGTAGAGAGGCATTATTAACCACTCAACTGCATTATATCGAACCTCGAAGGAAGGTTGCCGACTTGTGTCTATTCTACAGATATTATCACGACAGGTGTTCAGCAGCTATAATTTTCATTATTTCACCAGGAGTTTTCTGTGCATATCTTAACAACCATATCATCAATCCACCAGAAGGCCTTCCTGAACCGAACCGCAAACCTTTAGACCGCTCTTTCGGGTTGTTATAAATTGCAGTTGGTTTAATCTATATAAAGTGCCTTTCATTGAAATCATCTAGGTTCAATTAAAAAGCGTTATAAAATAAAACATATTCGATTTAGAAAATGAATAAAACCACCATATAATTTTTCAAATAACCAAAAGGACAGCCACAACTGAACAAACAATAAACATTTACCGGAAATATCCCGCAATTTTATAGAGATAAAGCCAATTTGAGTGGACGCAATCAGTGATTCTGGTGAATTGAGCCATTCGTATTTCTCTTGTTTTTCTTTCAGGCGTTGGCGTCCTGACTATTTATTCGTTCAATTTGCGTCCAAAAGAGCTCTTCAGGCCAGAAAGGGTTGACTTTTTGCTAGACAATTCAATCAAAATTCAGAATCCTTTTACATTAGCTTTTGTTTATGCAAGGTTTCGGGGTGTAACATCTGGAAATGCGGGATTTTAGTGAGACTAATTTCGCGAATGCGATGAAATTGTGAAACAGGAAAAAGATTAAACGGGCATTGAAAATTATCGATTTTCTGAATAAAAATACAAAGAAAAAAATACAAAATAACAATTTCAGAAGTTTACCCACTTATATCTGAGAAAAGTAGAGTATTCAACAGTTCGACATACTTGGGCAAACCTTCCAAAAACCTGAAATTGTTTTTTCCTAAACAAAATTTCATATGAAACCAACAATAGGATCAGAATATTGATTAAAAACAACGAATCAAAAATTCAAAGAGATGAAAGTATAAACTGTTGTTTATAGACTCGACTGTAGCGATTGTGAAAAATTCTATACAGGCCGTACAATTAGAAATTTCAAAATTCGAATACACGAACACCAACGTAGCTATATTAAGCAGAAAACTGACTCTAATTATGCATGTCATCTTATTCAAGAAAACCATACCTTTAATTACAATTATAATATATTACAGTTAGAAAATAGTCCCCACAAAACCAACTGTTGGTAATCCCTTTACATCCATAAATATAAAAATTCCGAAAATCCAGTTAACGACCAGATTGAAGTAAACCCTTCTCCACTCCTTAATCTGTTCAACGTACCTACCAATAACTCTGAATGAATTGCTTATTGTTATTTAGTTCCTCTAGGAACCCCTCCTACTATAGACATTTTATATGGCATATTATGTGTTACAAAAACATTGAATTACATTACAAAAAATTGAGTAGAACGAGTACTCCAGTCCCTGTATTTTATACATATAATCATAGCTTACGTTCAAACTTTTTAATAAATTATTTATGGTTACAATAAATATTAGTAATAACTGAAAATTTCTGTCAAAATGTTTTTTGGAAATATCATCCGGTTGTGGTATTTCTCGGTGAATTTTTCTTGTCAAAATTACTCTGCTTACTAGGACAATAGACTTCTAGCATATTTATATATTTCTGCAATATTAGTAGTAAAATATTTAATTTTGAATATCTGGAAAAATTCTTTTGAGAAAATGTCAGAATTTTTTTAACTCACAGGCAATATCTTCTCGAAGAAACGACTTCCGAGCTTCTGAAAAAAATCGTACTAGAAGATACCATCAAATTGCAATTAAAATTTAACTAGTGAATTTTTTAATCTAAGTATAACTTTCCAATTTGATGGGACTGTTATGTGAAAAAATCCCTTTTTCAGCCGCAAAACCAGCTTTGTGAAACGTAATGGAGTTTTATCTCTATAAAAATAAATGTGCGTTAAATTGAAGCAACGGAGTGCACAATATGGAAGCTGAGAAAAGGTCAACCTGTTGATAGGGAAGCTAAAAGTAGTATTATTCACGTGAGGGACTTTTACAGCTGGAACTATAACCTCGCGTGACAGAATATTAGCAAATGGAAACGCCAAATATATAAGCTGTAATTTAAATTAGTAACTCGCCCATTCTGTTCAATGAGCAAATTTGAAATATGCAAATATATGTTATTATTCCGGGAGATATAACTGTGTATTTTATGAATTTGAAATGAATTCAATGTACACTGCGTTCCAAACCATTGATCTATTGAAATATTGATATTTTGATTAAATATGCAAAAGCAATTGTGAATGCCCCCTCAACATTAATTGATAGAAAGCTGAATTTTAAAACACATTTTTCAAACGTGACACAAAAAATTTCTATCAAAGTTAATTACCTATATAGACTATCGGACAATCTAAACCTGGATACAAGAAAAAACTTATATAATATACTAATATTACCACATTTAAACTATTGTTCCAGCCTGCTGTACTTTAGTAACAAATGTGTAATTGATAATTTTCAACTTCTCCAAAATAAAGCTATGAGAACGATATTAAGAGCCAACAGATACACACCAATTAAACACATGCTGTCGATCTTGGAATGGTTGAATGTTAAAAACCTTCTTAAATATAATGTACTGGTTTCGGTTTCAAAAATAAAGTATGGTATCCTTCCTGAAAACGTACTAAATATGTTCGAGCAAAACTGTGATATTCATGGCCACAATACAAGAAATAGAATGAACTTTCACCTGTCAGAGACAGGCGTGAAAAGACAAAACTCTTTATGTCATAAAGGTCTTCAAATGTTTAACGAGTTACCAATCAGTGTGAAGAATCAATCATCCCTAAACAAGTTTAAATCATCACTGAAAGAATATTTATTATTAAATCGAAGACCTTGCTAGTATTAATTGAAATAAAACAGACTTTTAAATTTAATCTAGTATATTTTGGTAAAGTTTTATCATAGTTTTTAAATATTTTATTTTTATGCTTTATTTGTGTCAGAAATGTGTGAATTTATGTAGCTTTATAAGCTAAATAAAAAACCTTTGAATTGAATTGAATTGAATTGAATTAATTCGATTTAAAGAGAAGTGATCACTTAAATTTCTATAATTGAAAAATTATTTATTAATTGATAAAGAGATCTCGCCAAACCCTCCGTAAGAAATTTTCATTGATAAAATAATAAATAACTCGTGAGAAGCAGAGCTTCATTACTAAAATCATTATATATTTTGAGAAATCCACAAATTTCCACGTATTTCAGTATACCTACGTACCAAACTTTTTTTCTTCTGTTTTTCCGAAACCCACGAAAAAAAAAGAAATATCTTCGTAAAAATCGTCGGCGGTTGCAGAAATGTATCCAAACGTTGATACTCGTTCTGCAACAGGTAGCAAATTTCATTTCATTTGACTCTATAGTAAATGCTCGCAGCGAGCTGCTTTAGAGAAGCAGGTTTTCAAAACGTATCCAGTTTAAAAAATCTATTCATTCAATTATGATTTTTTTTATAATGCAAAAAACAAAAATTGCGCCCTCTATCGTGTGAACAATATGTATTTCCTCCTCCGAGGGGTCAACCCCCCAACCAATTTATATCGAAATGAATACCATCCAAGATATAGTACAAAACTACCTATATACAAAGTTTCAATCCTAACCCTATGCTCCCATGGATGAAGGATATCACGATATTTGACTCTATTTACTAAGTAGAAGTGATTTTTTTCATTTTCTATAGGGACTTGAATTATAGCAATATAGGTAGCGGTAAATGAGAAAAATTTCATGAAATACGTATAATGAATAATCGCCATTCCCCTCTTGAAAATTCTATAAGTGCGAGGACCGAAACGACGGAATGCTGAATTTAATTCCGGGCGGTTAGAGACTTGCAAATTGCAGCTCCTTTCTGAATATTTTCGATATTCAGGGCCATTTCACAATGGGTTCTTTCATTCCAGTACTGTTCCTTATTTCTAATTCGATACTTTCTTCAACGTCTGCCACGTTATAACGTAGCTAGAACGAAGTGAAATTCAACTTCCATAGGAATGTGAATGTGCTGACTATTTTTGCGAGATATTCTGCCAAATACCACACCGGAAAATTGGCGTATTCAGTAAAGAAAATTGTGGTTCTATAAAACTATATACTTCCATAATAATATATTACAAAAGTGTAGAAAGAAATAAACCACGAACAACATAAATGTAGTTTCTGTGGATTAGAGCCTAATGTCTAATGTTGTCAAGATGAGAAATATCGATGACAATGCATATAGAAAAAATTGGCCAAATAATGCGATTTCTTGAGTTGATCCTGTCACAGAGAAAAATCAAAACAAACCTCTTTAACTTATATAGGAACACCTAACACAGCGGAGATCACTTCTACGAGACATATGTCATCGTAGCGTTCCAGATGGGTAAGAATATTTGAAAACATTTAAGAATGTTTAATAAAAAAATTTTCATTTCAGAACGTAAACGTTGTTTTGATAATAATGCAAATAGGAATTAAGAACACGTTTATTTGAACTCAATTTCCACTATATTTACAATTGAATAAGAATTGTTTCGACAACACAGTGTCTTCATCAGATTTAGTTACAAACTAATTCTTAAAATATATCACAGTGCTTATATATTATCTAAAATCTTCTACTAATAGGTATTAATAAGGGAGATACATTTGTGATTCCAAAAACAAGTCAATACCTGTTTTACAGTTCTTGGAATCATAAATACAACCTCCTCTTATTAATACATTTCAGTTATATATATATATATATATATATATATATATATATATATATATATATATATATATATTCTAGAATATATAAGAACTGTGCTATATTTTAAGAAGTAGTTTTTAACCAAATCTAATGAAGACACTGTGTTGTGGAAACAATTACATTTAATTGTAAATATATTGGGGGGGTTTAAATGAACGTGTTCTTATTTCTTAATATTAATTTCTATCAAGAAAAGGTTACTTTGATTCAAACTATTGCAAATAATTCAATTGTTGAAAACTGCTCATTGATCTCTGAGTTTTAAGTATTAAATGGGCAAAATAATGGTTCAAACGTAAATTCCTAGAATCTCTACAAATAAATAAATTCAAGAACCTCAAATCTTCTACTCAACGCCAGGTAGAAATCACAAGTAGACTCTTATTGATCTTGTTGAACAAAGCAGTTACAGGTAGTAGTTCGGTTTGAACGGAAGTTAATGACAGAAATTAATTTTGTTTCGTTTCCGAAAAGAGAGTTGCAATAAGCCAAGGCACTCTGCTCCAGAAGCGTAGAGCTTCGTTATTCCCAGATCTGGACTTCTGCCAAATTTTCTATCCAGGGTCACTTAACAAGTAGGAGAGTGGAGCAGTCCACCCTATCTTATTACGCCACGCACCTATCCTCTTAAGGTGTCGCACAGCCCTTCGAGGGCGAAGCGCTGACTCTTTGCACCGCCAGAGGGCGCCCGGCTCGAGCTTCACATGCTACAAGTGGCGGCAAATCGCCTGGCCCATGCCAGCCAGGTTCTAGTCCTTTACGCGCTTTCGCGAGCGATGTCATAAACTGTTATATTACGATACGGATTCAGTAATTTATTATTAAGTGTAATTTTTTTTACGAATTCGTGGTTGTATATCGGACGGGTTTCTTAAATTCAAAATGAATAATCGTTAGTGCCTTGGTGCAGTGGTGAGGTTGATTGGACGAAAAAATAATGATTTTTTCTTAAGAGAAATTTGAGGTTGCGTTATTTTATATTCGCGTCAATTCTTAGTCAATTTCAAGGTTCGTGTGGTATGTACGTCATATCGAAGTGACTCGATATGAAAATTGCAATGTTTCGAAAAAAATATTGTTGAAGTTCTCATTATCTTCGTACGAATATACTCAATAACTTTCAGAAAAAGGTATACAACATAATACTGAGGATTATTAATGAATCAAAAATTTACTTATGAAAAATCATTTATTTTCATATCCTCATTATCAGTGGATTTATTCTAACTTCTGTTTGGCTACAGTAAAAGATAAAACTGTGATGGATCCTTTTGAAAAAAAATTTTCGTAAATTACTTTTAGATTTTTCCTGTGTGAATTCGTATTAGAATTAGATCCATTTTTTCAGCTGAATTTTTAATGTATTTGTGGAATTCTCGACTTCCATTGACTATAAAATATCTGAAACAAAAACAAAAGAAAGAAATATTAGTAAATGGCAAATTTAACAAAAAGGAAAAAAAAATAGCTGAAAAAAATTAAATTTAATGAATTAGTAAGAATGAATGAAAATATCTGAAAAAAATACAATGGGATTAGTAAATAATAATTTGGAAAATAGTAAAAAAATATAAAATTATTATACAATCAATATACACGACGTTTCGGTTACTTGGGTATATCTAACCGTTCTCAATTGTGAACTAAATCTCAGTTCACATTTGAAAACGGTTGGAGATACCCCCATATCATAGTAAGCAATTATTTTTTTCTTTATCGTGTGTGTCTCTAATTGAAATTCTTTCTCTCTTAATCAAGCCAATATTGACATCATGCGGTTCATCTCTATAGACTTTGTTAACACTAACAAACCATTGAATCATCAAGCAAACCGCCTACAGATCGAATTATCTTCTCCAAGACAGCGAAAAATTTGAAAAGAAAATGAAGAAAATCAAGAATTTAATTCTACGTGCTACCAAGTGGCACATTTTTCAAAAGAACGATGATTAAAAGCAATCAGTCAAAATTTATATAATTTGGTTTCAAGTTTCGCTCGAGGAAAGTGAAGAAAGATGGGCGATGGAGGCATATTTATGCTCGTTGGCATGCGAAAATGAGAATTAATTAAATTTTATAAGCTCGTTGAAAAACCACCCCATCGATCATGAAGAGTGATTAAATACTCGCAATATTGCTTTTGTATATATGGCCGATTGAAATGAAGTTGAATTTCCTTTGTAGTGTTTTCACTCAACGTTTTTCCATAACAGAAATTAATTTCTGCGAAGTAATACACAAAACTTCCTCAAGTTATTTAATTATCACCGTACTTTTCAATTTTATTCGGGATAGGTTTGAAAATTCTTTTTTAGCAGGTTTCCACTTTGAAAACCTGTTTATTAGATTGGACGCTATTAGAAAAGTAGGATCTGGGACGAAAATAGTTTTTCGTCTCATGACTTTTCATGATGATTGCTACCAAAAACTCAATTTCATATATATATATATATATATATATATATATATATATATATATATATATAATATATATTTATATATATATATATATATATATATAATATATATATATATATATATATATATATATATATATATATATATATATATATATATATATATATATATATATATATATATATATTATATTGATAATTATTAGCAATAACAGGCTTGGTAATCTCAAAAAAACTCGATTTTATTGAAGAGTCCACTTTCGCCCACGACATTCATGGCGAAACGTGAACTTTTCAATAAAATCGAGTTTTTTTTGAGAATCACCAAGCCTGTTATTGCTAATAATTGTCAAAAAGTTGAAAAATAGTTCACAGGCAACAACGATTCAAATAAATAATATATATATATAATATATATATATATATATATATATATATATATATATATATATATATATATATTATATATATATATATATATATATATTATATGTTCGTAAGTATTTGCTTATGTATTTCAAACTTTTTCACACTATAAAGGACGCAATTTTGGAGAAATAGGGTTGAAAGTTTGTTAGGAGGTATTTTCGTATGATATCTTGGATGGGATTGGTTTTGGTACGAATTGGTTGGGGGTTAAGACACAGGGTAGGCTTTTTACACGATAAAGGGCGCATCGTTGAAGCAATAGGATTTAAATTTGGTAATCTTAATATATGAAAAACTGGTTTAAATTGGAAAAAAATATTTTTATTGAATAAATAGAATTTTTAATCTGGATACGTCAACAAAACCTGCTTTTTTGATAATCCCATGGTAAAATGAGATCTTAGGTATGTTTTTTCATAGGTGGAATTATTTACTTCTGCAGAAACATTTAAAGTCAGGTACAATTGAACAGGTCAATGATAGCATCTGAAATTTCGATAACCTTTCCTCAGTACTGGGAATTGTGAAGAGTAATGGTCATTAACTATGCTGCCGTAATCTGCTTTAAATATTTGAACTAAATATTTGTAAACCTTCTATGAAATGAAACAATTTTGTTGAAAATGCATAATACGCTTTTCGAAGTACTACTTCTTTCACAAATTCTGACTAAACAGTATTACAATTCTACAGATAGAAAGAAATGGTTTTTATACATACAGCCTCAATTTTTAGGAGCTTTCTTAATATAGTCAAGGAATTGAACGAACCACTAACAGTTACCGGATTGTAACATGAAGGACACTAAGATTAAGACATGAGTATTTGAATCAATCGATTTGTAAAGATTCTAGAAAATGTTATTCTTAATCTTAGTTTTTTATATAAAACAATTCAAAATTTCAAACAAAAACATCGTAAACTGAAAACTGCAATTCATTCACTAATAGATTATAATCTTTCGAAGAATATAGAAGGCTTCTTTATCATAAAATTTTCGACTGATTTATCTTCAAAGCCTATGAAGTTTTTTGGACATTTTATAGGAATAAATACCTTAATATTACGTTACTGCTTTCCCCCTTTTCGAGAAGTACACATATTGTTTCTAGTTGCCCCACTCGTGAATTTCATCGCAATTCTCTGGAATTTATGGTTAGCACCGTTGAGAATGTAATACTCTTCAAAAATGCCGCACTAACCAGAATGATCTATCACATCTGCTTGGTTTACCGTACCTAACATGGCGATGACACTAAATTTGATGGATGGTTGTGGAATATTCTAGTTGGAATGATTCGCAAAGCGATATTTTGTAGGCTTGTTTGCAAGGTATACATGGTTTGTGACGGTGTTGCCTGTTCGCTAGTTTCTTCCTTTTTTTTGTGAATGGTAAGTGGATATATCATAAATGACCACCATAACTAACCTGGCGGTGGCACTAAACTTGACATATGGTTGTGGAATATTCTGGATGGAATGAGGCTCGAGGCTATATTTTGTGGGATTATTTTCAGGCTATATATGTTTCGTGACGGTGTTGCCTGTTCATTAGTTTTTTCCCTTTTTTTGTAAACATTAAGTAAATGTTGGTTATATGATAAATGACCACCATAACTAACATGGCGATGACACTAAATTTAAAGATGGTCGCAGAACATGCAGGAGTTTCGCGAAGCGATATTTTGTGGTATTATTAGCAGGTTATACATGTTCTGTAACGGTGTTGCACGTTCGTTAGTTTTTTCCTTTTTTGTTACTATAAGGTTGATATATCTTCATGGTGTGAGTTTTAATAATCATAGTCATGGAGGTTGAGGGTTCAATTTTTACACCGAAGGCACACAAGTTGATCTTTCAGAAATCTCATACATTTTTGGCACCAAGAGTATGTAACGTACTTCCAGGTCACATAAAATTCAGTAGCAACAATCAATGTATTAAAAAGTTATTAAACTGGATACTTAGTCTCTCCAGACAATTTGTGAGACAAATTCTGAATATGGATAGTTTTCTTCTGTACTTGTAAACTAACCCTTACTTTGAACGATCAGATGAAAACTTGTTGGCCCTTATGGATTGATGATTTTGGATCTGAATGGACTATTATATTAATTCTCAAACAAGGTGGTTACCTGGCATCTCGGGATGTCTTTTGATCTCCTTCGAGGTATATTTTTTCATTGAGTTATTTATTCAGCTTATGGACATAAAACATAGATTCATGTTTTCGTAACTTAGGTACAGTATTACTCATGTATTGTAGTATTTTTTTCAATAAATATTAATAATAATAATAATACCATAGTATTTATTTATTTATAAATAAATATATAAATAAATAAATGACCACCATAAGTTACATAGCGATGGCACTAAACTTATATTGTGATGGTGTTGCCTGTTAGTTTCTTCTTTTTTTTTGTTACTATTACATTAATATGTTATAAATGACAACCATAACTAAAATTGTGATTTTACTAAAACTTGACAGATGGTTATGGAATTCTCTGGATGGATGGTTTTCAAATCGATATTTGCAGGCTATAGGTTCATGTTTTGTGATAGTGTTGCCAGTTCGCTATTTTCTTCCTTGTTACAATGAGGTTGATATATGATGACCAAAAAATCGATGGCACAAAACTTGTGAAACATTCTGATTGAAACGATTCGTGAAGCGAAATTTTGTGGCTTATGTTCAGGGTATACTTATTACCTTTCGGTGTTGCCTGTTCATTAGTTTTTTCTTTTTTTTGTTACCATTATTTTCAGATAGAATGATTTGCGAATCGATATATAGTGGAATTATTCGCAGGCTATACGTGTCTTGTAACGGTGCTGCCTATTAGTTATCTCCTTCTCTTTTCGTAACCATCATATTGCGGTGCACACGAATTGCGGTTGATTTTCCGAGAGTGACTGAATTGCGGTCAAATTTTTTGTGCCTACCTGAGGAGTCCTAATCTCCAACCGAACTGCGGTTAGAACCTTATTTAGGGGCAAGAGGGTAAAGTGAAAGTAAAAATGTAAATTCTAATTTTTATAAAGATATATATAAGAGGTATACAAAACATATAGAAATTATGCAATACTACAGACGTACATCTACATGCATATACATCATAAAACTGCTTCACTAAACTCATAACTAACACATTTTACAAAATTATACCTACTAATATCTTTTTTATTGTACTGACATATTTTGTTGTTAATAAACTCTTGTTTATCTAATACATTTTTTCGCACAAATCTCGTTTTATTATCAATAACAGAATTTATTTTAATATATGATGTAAGTATCTGTTTGAATGCTTTTTAACGTTTCTATAGAAAGATTAATGTTGGGGTGCGGAGAGCTGCAGGTTCTGCTAAATTTTGAATGAAAAGATTCGCAAGCGTTTGTTGTCTGGTAAATGCTTCCGGTACATTCCGCCCAAATGACTGGTGGAAATTTCGAATCTTCATCGATGTAAATTTCCACTAAATAATCGACAAATTTGTCAATTCTATCGTCTCCAGTAGGTTTATCTGACATAGAATCTTCTACAAAACAATCTCCCACTTCCTCTGGTAAAAGGAAAGTTAATCCAAAGACGTGTTTTAGCCATTGTCCTATTTCGGAATCTATGTTCTTATATTCTGAACTTAAACCAAGATTTTGTTTTTTCCTTTTCTTTGAATTTTTGTCGACAACATCGTTAGGCCAATTATTGCCATATTTCTGGTTAACCGCCTGATACATGATATATATAGAGATTTAAGATAAAAAGATTAACCATCCAAGACTCCCCGGGACGTAGGGCTTGACCGCAATTCAGTCGTCGAAAACAACCACTTAAGTACCCTTCTACCTGCTTCAAATTTTGACCGCAATTCGTGTGTCTCCTCATATTGATATGTCGTAAATGACAACCATAACCAACATGGTGATTACAATAAATTTGACAGATGGTTGTGGAATATTCCGCATGAAATGATTCCCGGAGCAATCTTTTGTAGGTTTATTAATTTAATCCCTTTTTTATTACCATTTGGTGGATATATCACAAATTTTCGGATTATTGAGGGCAGTTCCAATTATGCTCGAAAATATAACTGGCAATAAATTCTTACACAGCGAATGAACATGAATCATAAATGCCTGAGCAAGTATTTTCATACAATTTTCTTCTGTGACGAAGTCACTGCATATACATGTCTGATTTCAGGTGATTTGAGTGGGAATTTTATAACCATAAACTTGAAATTCAACCGACAATAAAAGTTCTACCAGTTAGAACGGCTTTAATGATACTCCGTATCCTTTATAGCTTTCGGGAAATTTTCATTGGAGTAATTAGCTCCAACGAAAATTCAACGAAATCACTTATAATAACCCATAAATAAACTGAGGAAATATAATTTGGAAGCTCAACCCGAACAGTTGAAATATAATGTAGATTGCTGAATGAGAAAATAACAGAATCGATATTCCAAATTATCAGTACCGATTATCAAATTTGAAAACGAAATATCTCATTTGAGACGACTTGATTGAAAGTGATCTGAAAATATCAATTTAATGAAGTTCAAATTTATTGATTTTTCCAAAGTAAATAATGATAAAGTTTCTACTTTGAAATAAAACACACTTGGCTTAAGTTTCACTATATAAAAATATTTAGATACTGTATAAAGGATAGTCGACATGTTTCGAGTTATGAACTCATTATCAAGACTGACTACAGGAGAGTATCACATCTTGTTTTATAAAACAAACAATAGCAAAGGTGATACCTGAAAATCAATTTTTTCGTTTACAAGGGGTGATTTCAAGAATTTCATGAAAGTCAAGGTGCTTTCCTTTATTACCTGAATGCTACAATTGGGTTTTGTTGAAATCAAGGAAATGATTAAATTTCATACAATGCTCAGAGAAGCCAGTGGTATTTTTGTTTTGTAAAATTGACTTTTTATGTTCTTCAACACGAATGTTTATATTCCTTCCTGTTTATCCAATATAGAAAGCAAGACATTCGTCGCAAAATATTTTATAAACACCACTGTTTTCTCCGGTGTCATATTTTTCTTTATTATTGAACAAGATCGACTTCAAGTTTCTTTTATTTGTACAAATTGTTTTAACGTTATATTTCGATAGTCTTTATCAAATTTTGCTACTCAAAACAATTGATGTGCGAGAATGCAAGCTTAGTTAGTAAGTAATGAAATGTGAAGTTCTTTCATTAAATTGGTGAGGTTAGATAAATGGTGAAAAATTAACGTAAAAGATAAAATATTCATACATTGATCATAAACTTACACACGAAGCAGGTAAATAATTTTCAAGCATAACGAACGGAATACCAATATGATGATATTATTTCACAGAATTTATACCTATATGTTTGTAACCCAATATCAATACCACTCTAGTAATACCCAGAATATTATACTTTCGGTAAAGCGTGCTTATGTCACGCACGAAATAATCACCTAGTTTTGTTCATTAGACATACAAAACCAGCAACACACACTATTTGTTGTTTTCAGAAACTCTGTATGTTGGAAAATCCACATGAAAACGATTAGCAGAATGTTGATCATTCCACACAGAACATCATTTTTATAGCTCTTATGAAGTTTTATGAAGAAAAGATGTTTAGATGAAGTCGACCAAATATCATTTTTATTGATTCCTTCAAATTTGACTCAAATATTTCTATGTAACATTCAAAATATTAAGAGAATTTTCATACATTCGATGAGGACAGTCTCTGTACTACCTCTCTAGAACCTTAACCTAAACAAGATATAAATAGCACTCAAAATAAGTATGTTTTTATAATATAAGCTTGAAAACCTACAGTTTGATCACCTCATTTCATCATGATATGAATAAATTCATAGTTATAAATATTACTTTATATTTCTGTTTGATGTACTAATATTTTAACATTAATCTTTTATGAAATATATTCAGTAATTTTGCCAGTGATTCAGTTATTCAGGTTCTACCTAAATCAAATCAAGAAGTTTCAACTGAACGACCGATATACTTGCCAGAAGGGAAGCATGGACTCCATTTACTGGCCTAGAACCTTTCAATGGTACCTATAGGAAAATGCACTTGTAAGAAAGAGTTTCGGGAGAAGGAGGAAACCGAGAAAGAAACCCACTGGCGGAATCATTCAGGGATGGATCACTCCAAAAAGTGCCTTCAGAACTTTAAAACTGTAAGATTCAAAGGATATCGGGCTCTTAGTTGGAACAAATTACACCTCCTTACTGACTTCCTGACAGGACACTGACAGGAAGCATCTGAAGAGAATAGGTTCATCAGAAACTGACGAGTGTAGGTTCTGTGAGGAGGAGGAGGACGAATCTTCTGTTCACCTGGTTACAGAATACCTCTCCATTGCGAGCCAAAGGAAATAATGCTTTGGACAAGAATCTTGTAGGAGTGAGGACGTAACCTCCTTGAAACCTTCCCAAATATTGGAGTTCCTCATTACTCTGGAACTAGAAGACGAGCTGTTGATGGCGCTATAGTGAACAGATAGCTCTAATAGGGTACACAATAGACCTCAAGGTCGCGGTGGAGCGTAACCCCATATTGAATAAATAATAACCTTTGTGCATAGCTGCAAGTTTTTGCATCAGCGTGTCCTTTCTGCATCTATTTTATATATACGAGTTCACTAGTTTTTCCAATCTGTAGTCGTATGTTTATATGTTCCAAAAACTCTTACTGGTAACGAATTTCATATGAAAAGATCGTGTAACAGTAAAACTTTCATCATATTGCTACAGTTGATAGATAGTTTCACTTTATTCGAGTCGATCATCGATTTATAAATCTTGTCGAATTTGCGAAACTTCAGTCTTCCTTCGAAATGGAACAGTCTATTTAGAAAGAGGAAAGTAATATGCAAGAAAAAATACCCTCTTGCTTCTCTCTGTTGGATGGATCTTCGAAATAAACTCGCATATCCAGCCTACCGACGTCGTTGTGCAATACCGCCTCAACAATAAATCACAATTTCAATATATATTCCATTCTGTCCTGCTCAGCGATGCCTGCTCTGTTCCGTTTCGATTCGGCGACCACGGAGGACGAATAAAGCGGAGTTCGGCACGCGGCAGCGTCTCGGCGGAACGTCACTCGCGACGCGCGTTCCGTCGTGCCAATCGAAGCGGCGTAGAAAATTTCGACGGGATCCATTTCGTACTGTTTATTTCGACTGTTTGCAAATATGGATGATATTAAAATGAAATGTCGTTGTTTTGGATTAGTATCAGAATTTACAGTTCGAGAAAAATATCGTGTGGTGTCATGGGACACCAGGTAGAACGAGGTTCCTTCGGATAATATAGAAGGACCACAATTTGCAAAAAAGAAACATATGCGTGTCGGGGCGTAGGACAGAAGTGATAACTCAAACTAACCAAGTTGAAATAATTAATATTGAAATGTGGTGCCAAGAGCTCCTACTAGATTGTAAATGAAAAAATTAAAAAAGCGAGGAGTCACCTCTGGGATTCGAACCCAGAAATACTATACCAATGTTCAGAACTCAGACCACTCGGCCGTCAATACAATGTAGAATAAAGACGCAATAGTGTATATAACGAGAGTGTAACGTATCGCCACGCTATATAATGGAATATAAACCTACTATACGTAGTCATTATTTTATGGAACAAATTTGTAATGCTTTATCTTTTCATTATGCCATATCTGATTCCTGTCGTAATCTGTTCTTTTATGCATATAACTTATACAAAATTATTTCGATGTTTCACATCTGCCAGGCGTCCCGCGACGGCTCATGACGCTTTCGCGTTGCTTGTACATGAATTCATGAGTATATACTATGCATTGGCGATTGGCGTGGCGGAGTGGGATCAGAAGGAGAAGGGATGAGAGAACGTAAAGAAAGAGGGAGAAATAAAATAGTTATTTATGTACCAAGTGCGTTATATAGATCCTTGCGGCCCTTACGATGAATGTTGAAATTTTGACGTTTGTCATTTTTTGTCATCATATTTAGTGAATGTCATTGCTGCTTTCTTCGTGTAGTCTTATAGAAATAATGGAAATGAAAATGAATTTACCCAAGAATATCATATAAAATGCAGCCAAAGCTGCGAATAATTCATTGCCGGAGAAATCCAGAGTCGTATACGACAATGGTTATGAAGTATTTAATCAATGAAAGTTGCTTCATTTCCCCTTGTACAATTAGCGGGCATAATGTATCATTATGCCCGCAAATGCGGGCGTTATGGCTTAGGGCATAATAAGTGTGTTTATAGCAACTGTATCCAAGGTTAAATAAACATATAATATACAAGTGAAAAATAAAGGTATTATACAATATTCGCTTGTGTGGCGTCAATTACGTCACGGTTTTATTCTTACGGTTTAAGTCTCACATTTTTTTCAGTTTGGTCGAGCAGCGAAATCGCTATCTCCTCCAAGCCTGCCATAAGGAACTTCGTTCTAAAAATCGAAAAATATCTCAAACTTCAACGTTAGCTATCAACTTTATAAATTTCTACGACTATAAAACTTGCTCATTCTCTATTGGCAAATTGAACTATTGTCCGTCGATTAACAAGCCGGATCAATATCTAAACGATTATATAATCAGATATTGTTTAGTATTCGACATCATTGGTAATTCTGACAGTGTCATAATTGATTAATGAAACGCAATAATAGAAGTATTTTGAAATTGCCTATAGGTGTCGGTTACTGTTTGCTGAATACTCAGAATATTTGATTGATTGTGGAATTATTTATCGATTATAATATTTACGTATCCTCCACTTACTAGTTGATGCGAAGAGAAGATAATATGTTTGTAATTACAATTTTTAATATACTGAATATATGTGGCTCCGTAGCTCAGTGGTCAGTGCGTTGGACTACTGAACAGAACGGTCGACGGATCGAATCCCGGCCAAACCAACGAATTAATGCGGAGCCACCTCTTGGAAGGCAATGGCAAACCACCGAGAAGTATTCTGCCTTATAAAGCCTCTCTATAAAGACGTTCGGAACCGTCGTAAAACTGTAGGTCCTTTCTATTCGTGTATCACTGTATCACGCACAACACTAATAGTTGTAGAGGGGTCGCCTACACCCAAAACCGGGTAAGGAACTTGAAGAAGGAGAATCAAGGGTTAAATGCACTTTCGATCACAGTAGTCTAAAACACGTTTTGTATTGAATCATGACTTTGAATTGTCCATAAAAAAGTGATCCCTACAATAATCAAGTCATTCAATTCTTTATTCGAGTTTTATTGAGATTTATTTTACGAGAAAACTTCGGAAAAATGTAATTTATACTGACAGAATTATTCCTAGTAAATTTAAAGTTTCATCGTTATGTTATGATGATCTTCAGGCATAAGTTAGAGCCTCATCTTTATTTCCGTTCTTTTTGTATTTCGTATTCACTGACTTTACACTCTGTTATATCGTATGAAAATAAAGTAGACTCTCTTTATTTCTCACATTTGATATGTAAATTTATTCATGAGCCATTTTTCTTCAAGCGGTTATCACAATGCCCTAATTAAATTGTTGTTATTTTCGTCGTATGTGCATGTAGGTACCCAAGGAAGGTTATTTTGATATTCAAATTGCACAAGGTAAAATTTCTGATCATTTAAATAATTGGAAAACTGCATAAGAAAACTGATAGTTTAAATTCTGAGAATCAATACTACCAACCGTATACAAAGCTCTATGGTTAAATCTGAAAACATCATAATAATTCAAGAATAGCATAATTAGTCCCAATCGTTTCAACATCGTCAGTGCTGCATAGCTGAAATTTTGGCTGGATCTGACTATATATATATATATATATATATATATATATATATATATATATATATATATATATATATATATATATATATATATATATAGTTTTAATTTCGAAAATATCTCATAGTTTTTGAATTTAATGTTGAATAATTATTCATTTTCAATAGTAAACATTCAGATATATTCTCCGAATTTTTTATATTGAATCGTCTCACAAACTATGTGGAATTAAGCAAGCATATATGTGATTACAATTGGGAAAAGCAATGAGAGGAACTTGAAATTATTGGCAATTTTGAGTACCGACTTTGAATTATATTTATAATTATAAAATTGATTTGTCGAATTCTATTAAATGTTGAACGCCTTTACGTACGACACTTCCTGTGAAATTTTATGATTAATGTTTTTTAAACTGTGAAATCGTCAATGTTTTGTTTATTCTCATTAACACGCTCCTCCAGGTTTTATTAACTGTCTTATAGTTATTAGTGTGGATTACAAACTTTTCGTTTTACATTTCAAATAACTCATTACTTATCAATTAATGAAAAATATACAAGTTGACCATAGTCAGCTTCATATATTACATGTTCCATAGCACAGTAACAAAGTGTTATAAATGGTATTACGTTTATAAATGGTATTACGTATCTGAAGATCAGTGGAGAAATTACGCTTTCTGCGGATGATACGAGTATTACTTGGAGCAATCCTAATTCTGCGACGCTGCACTCTGAAATGACAATTGATCTTGGATTGATCAAGTCCTGGTCTGATGCAAACTTACTTTGCCTCAACGTAGATAAAACCGTCGCCTTGTTTTATAGAGTGTAACGTGTAAATTCTCCACTTAACCGCCGCCACTGAATTCAACATTAAAATACCGTGATTCCACGCTGTAAAATGCCTGAATGAATGACTTGCGTACGACGAGAATATCGAGATAGCGTCGAATGTGCAGGTATAACATCGTTCTCGTTTGGTAGGTATCCGTTGAAGATACAACATCGTTGAGAGTCAAATAATATTCCATATCTATTAAACGAATATTCAGTTTATTAAAATTATTAAGTATCTGTGGCGTCTGATAGACGTCACCTTGGCTGGAGCTAAATAAACCTTGGCTGGAGCTAACAAGCAGTTTGATTGGAACTAAAAACTACTTTGGCTGGAACCATAAAGGAAATGTTACTGAAGCTACGATATAACCGCTTCTAGAACTACCAAGCAACTAGGGACGAAGATTAGGCCATCAAAAGAGTACAATCCACCTAGAATAGAATATAAAACGTGGATAGAAAATTAAATAAAATGAAACAGATAAGTCTCATTGTATATCATAAGAAAGTAGTAAATACCTTCATTTTATATCTTGTTGTTATTTCTGAAAACTAACTAGAACCTATATATGTATAACCAATCTCTCAGCTAGCTAGGGCATATATTAAAAGGGAGAGTGGTTACAAGAGATAACTCCCAGGATCTATTCCTCCGAAACCATGCCGTTAAAATAGTCGATTCTGTCAGGTTTTTAGGCCTCTTTATGGACAATAATTTCAAATTTTCATAGCTTGTGCATGTCTCAGCTAAAAAATTACCATCAGCCTGTAATCGCTATTAAATACATCTCAAGTGAATAAGATACGGCATCTACTAGAATTGCCCATTTTGCATTGTTCGAATCTCATCTTCGTTATGGTCTTCCCTTCTGGGGTTCATGTAATTCTTCACAACTTGACACCATTCTCAAATTGCAGAAGAGAGCAATTCGTTACACATTAAGACATCAGTCTTAAATTAAATCAGCATACTGTTGCTGATCCTTCCGTTGTGGCAAATATTCTTCAGGGGCATTTCCTAGAGGCACCACGTGACTTGATTTAGAATATGCCTATGTCAAACAAAAGCCACAATATAAACAAAACGACAGCCGAGTCCTTGTTTCTTTCGCCTGTTGTACCACAGGAAGTAAATGACATTCTAAAAACAAAAATTAAATCCAAGAAGTCATCGGGGACTGATGAGGTGCCTAGTTTACTGCTCAAAAGAGTGGCGGATGCAATATCTTCGCCACTAAGTTACCTCTTTAATTTGTCTTTTGAGAGTGGATCATTTCCTGAAGCTCTCAAATTGAGCAAAGTTGTGGCGGTGTTCAAGAAAAATGATAGGCAGCTGAAGGAGAATTACCGTCCGATAGCACTCACTTCATGCTTCTCTAAAATATTTGAGTACGCCTTCTTGTCTAGGCTGGAAAGTTTTCTCAAAACAAACAGGATACTAACTAGAAACCAATATGGGTTTCGTGAAGGTTGTTCAACTGCCATGGCAATAGGTCGTGTTGTCGAGAGAATAACTGAATCAATGGAGAATGGTGAGTGCCCGGTGGGTATTTATCTCGATCTTACCAAGGCTTTCGACTGCGTATCACATGATAGGCTCTTGGAGAAGCTTGAGGCTGTTGGTATTAGGGGAGAGCCACTTATGTGGGTTTCTGCTTATCTTAAAGGGCGAAAGCAGTTTGTCTCAGTACCACATGATAATGGAAGGGAGATTAGTTCTGCAAACTCGGGGGTAAATGAGATTGAAATTGGGGTGCCACAGGGATCAGTACTTGGCCCGGTGCTTTTCATACTATATATGAATGATTTAACAAATGTGGTTGGTGAGGGCATTTGCGACACTTACTTTGCGGATGATACATCCTTTATTGTCTCAGGGACTGGTGAGGAACTTAGAAAAAAGTGTGAAGTCAATATGAGTGGCGTTTTGAGCTGGTTCAATGAAAATCGACTATTACTGAATGTTTCCAAAACTAACATTGTCCAGTATAGAAATGTACAAAAAAAAGTGGATAAATTTGAAATGATCATTGATGGAGATCGATTATCTGGTGTGTCGCATGCCAAGTTCCTGGGAATAACGATGGATGAAAATCTAAACTGGAGGAAGCATTGTGGTGATGTTTGTGGTAGGCTTTCGGGTGTATCGTATCTTATGAGAAATCTGAGAACGGTTTTAACACTGCCACAACTAATAAATTTTTATAACGCTGAGGTTCACTCTAGATTGAGGTACGGCATTTGCTTTTGGGGCGTTTCCTCAGGTGCTGCGGACGTATTCATCTGTCAGAAACGCATAGTGAGATCTTTAGAGGGCATGAGCAGTACAGTCTCTTGCCGGGGTCTTTTTGCACGTTATGGGATTTTGCCTCTGTTCGGATTATTTCTGATGGAATTGAGCACATATGTTCATCTTAATAGGGGCAAGTTTCTAAAGAACAATGATATACACGAAAAGAACACACGCGCCAGAAATGATATACGCATTTCATTCCAACGGCTCAAAATAAGCAGAAAGTCCGCAAACTGTTTAGGTCCAAGACTCTACAATCACCTGCCCTATGAAATCAGGGAGGCAGGGAGTACGGTTTGCTTCAAACGGAAGTTGAAGCAGTATCTATTGACGAATATGTTTTATTCTCTGGAGGAGTATTTTCCTAATGTTTTCTTAGTTTGAAATTGTGATTTATATATATCTGACGCTTTCCACACATTTGTAAATGTATGTAAAATGGAATAAATTGATTGATTGATTTGTACTGTAGAAACTCATTGCAAACTTTACTTAAGAAAAATGGAATTTTAACGATTTCTTCTTTATATTTACTTGAACCTGTGTGCTTGATTCATAAGTATTTTCATGTCGTACCCTTGGTGTCAGCACGGGTATTCCACCAGATCTTCAGGACATCATTTTCACCTCCCTATTCCTTCCTCTGAATTAATAAAAAAAAGTTCATCATTTACAATGCTAAGAAAATTTACAATCACCTTCCAGGTGAATTAAGATCTATAACTCCCTTGGCCTATTATCGGAAACGAACAAGATCTTATTTTCTTGATAGACCTTATTACTCTATAAAGGACTACTATTCGGAGTTTTGATTGATCTATATGACCAAATTGAATAACACAGGCATCAGTTTCGATTGAGGAGGATTTGACACTCTCGGTTCTATTGTAAAGATAATATAAAAGTCAACCGTAGTCCATATTATATATCATATGGAGTAAACAAAAAAATGCTTCAATGATTTAAATACTATCAAGCAAGAATTTTCCAAGGGAGCAGGTTATCTGCTTTCAAAATTCAATAGGTGTTCATAGAAAACGTCAAGTGTGCTATGAAATCCTATATGCCATTATTGCAGAGTAAACATCTTCTTGTCAGGAAGTATTTGTTTTCGAGATAGAATTCGCATTTTCTATCTAAAGAGTGGATTGTTAATTCCTTGTATCTTTGGCGGACGAAGCAATGCAGCCACGATTTGTATTGGGGTCCTCATCATCATCATAATCACGTAGCCTCTCTTGTCCACTGAAGGACATAGGCCTCTCTCAACGATTGCCATCTGGAACGGTCTTGCGCTTCATTTGTTGATACTCGCTTAAGGTCGTCGGTCCACCGGGTTGGAGGACGTCCTCTACTTCTATAAGCATCCTGTCTAGGTTGCCATTCAATAATTTTCTTCGTCCATCAGTCATCTCCCTGTCTTACCACGTGGCCCACCCAACTCCATTTGAGGTTTGTAATTCTTTCCACTACATCTGTGACTTTAGTTCTTTGTCGAATTACATTGTTCGTTACCCTGTCTCTCAAGGTCAAACCTAACATAGAGCGCTCCATATGCGTTCAGCAATTCGAAGTCTCTCACTTGATTTTTTGGTGAGAGTAAGGGTTTCTGCGCCATAAGTATTGGGGTATTAATTGAAAATATGTTAATTCCCTCCGAGTCAAATAAGCTGCACTGATTCCAACTTTGATTTTCATGTGGAAACGACGATCGGTATTTGATGTTTAACCAATTTTGTTTTCTTCTTCATTCTAAGTGTTTCATTAGTAATTTAACTTTCCCTAAATAGGGTAGACCTCTTCAGTTATTTCTTATGAAACTTGATAATCCTATAAATTTGTTCTAGAAGGCTTTCAACTTCAGAAAATGTATTTATCCACTAATTCCAAAGTAAGCCGTCTACAGAATTGAAATTCTCCATCTCCATCTCCAAGAAAATTTAAATGATTTATCAAGTTTAAATTGTTCAGATAGCTTGATATCCTGATTCGCAAAGTGAGGTCGATGTCGAGTAGCATCGAAACGTCGACAGCAACAAAATTCTAAGTAATTTTCTAAATTTGAAAATATTAGACATGACTTTTTTCGAGGAACTTCTATTCGTTTACAAAGCAACTTGTTCATTTTGGTGGATGTCTCCTACATATATATGTCTCTCAATGCAATTAGGTCTTGCTTACAGAGCGTAGTAACCTGAAATGGTCTATATAGACTACGACGACTAGCAAGGGGACGAAGTAGATGAAAAAATTAATTGGGGTCCATGAGAGAGAAATCCACGTTAGTAGATATCATTTGAGGGTGGTGACTTCAATTTTGGCTTTTCATAACTGGAGTAATTCACATACACAGATGGATTTGATGGTTACCTTTCACATGAAAACGTAACAATTAGACCGACTACGATTTCGTAAAAAAACTCATTTTCGCAATATAATAATACCTTAGTGTGGATTCTATAGTCTTCTCTTTTATTCTATTCGATACACCAATTCTCATATTATTTTAATTTAATTTAATTAAGTTATAATTAAATGAGTATTGCTATAAAATTGTGTGAGTAGTAGTTCGCTTTTTGGTCGCAATATACTGCAATCTATATCAATAAATTGAAAATTATCACAATTCAACAGTGAATTATAGTATATGGCAGTATCTCCTTATTTACATTATGTAATATATTAAATTGAATTTGGTCAACTTATACATTCTCCATGAATTGATTGTTGAAAATTGCTAATATCCTAACAAGTATTCACGGAGCGCACTCTCGTGAGTATGTCCAGAAGCGGGACTCTGTGTCCTATAGAATTCTACTAATCGCCTGCTTTCTATACCACTGGCACTCATGCGCGCATAAAATATACTTGAAAGCAATAGCTTAAAAATTGACTATAGTCAACTTTTAAGCTACCTATTGCATAACTTTTATCGCGTGCTTTGAGCGCTGCGACGGAATCAAGAAATTCCGTAACGAAAATAAAACCTAACACCCCCTACTTCGCCTACCATGTAGCTCGGCCGAACGTTCGCTTAACGTGTATATGGTACGACTGTGCGAAGCTCGCACGGATCGAGACGAGCTGCTCCGAAATTGGACGAAAACGTAAGCAGCTGTTTGTGAGAAAGTATATAGGTGTATAGGTATCTATCATATCTTGTTACCAAGCTAGTTAGTCGAGTACTTAGCGTACGCTGGCTAGTATTTGGGAGGTCTTGGGTTCAAACCCCGGTGCCGGCTGGTCTGCCATGAGTTTTTTTAAGAGGTTTCCTCATGGTCATGTAAGTCACTGCTTGCAAACTTATAAGGCGAATGCTGGGCCAGTAATAATCCTCTGAACCCTACCCACACTTCCTATGTATCATAAATATCCCGTCTCACCTATCCTTAATGCACTTGTACATACAATTGTATCCTCTGATCTGGCTGAAGGAGTCAATCCCAAACCCAAGCTGCCCGCCTCCCTGACATACTTCAGGGAGGAATGAAACACGTGTGTTTCCTTTTTTCTCCTTCTTTATCATATCTTTATAATGCCACACTCACCGCATGTGCGCCCTGTAAGTATACATGTAGGTATATATGTATACATAGGTATACCTATATACAACAGTGAATAGCTATACAAATTACTAATATTATGACTCCGAATATTGATATAAATATTGCACACGTTAGCGATGTTAATGTTAGGCGCTCATTTGTTGGAGATATTTATGCGTGCTTATGCAAACTTAGAAATGGCTTACACATAGTCATGGTAGCAATTTACATTTGTCCGAATCCAGAATTGGACGAAAATATATCATATGTTCTTATTTCAATTACCATACACCTATAGTTTCAATGATAAAAATTCCTCAATAACCTATTGTATTGTAAGATAATGAAAATATTTTAAATGATATTAACTTCTCATTTATTCGATTAAAAAAAAATTTGTTTTCTTATCGGTCACCACGCTCCAAAAGTGTAACTTGAATTAATATCAAAGAAAAAGAAAAAAAAATACTGCATGAATAAAAAATAAATTAATAATTATAATTGCAGCAGTTGAGAAAAAATTCTATGCAATAGCATATCATTCGTTTTAACTGAACAATCGTGATAATTTAAAATGATCTTACGCCTTGAATGGTGATCATTATACCCGTAATTGAAAAATGTGGAAGTTATTCAACGATAAAAAGGAATTACGGCGGTAATTCTTTTGAACCTGCTCCCTATCAATCACTCCCGACATGAAGATGACCTGGCTTCCATTTTCTGTTCGAAAAAGGGCGATTAAATGGGGAAAATGAGGATCCAAGTTCCTTCCGAAAAGATCGTTACGACACGAGTAGGAAATTTTCCAAACTGGTCAAGCGATAAAATCAATCTCCAATTTTGTCTCTACTTCGTCGAAGTAGTCAACGTAACTTTTTGTGACCAAATCGTAATTTTCTTTTCGTTTTGTTGAGGCGAAATAATTTGGAAGATTCGGGATAGTTGAATTTGCTTTTTTTGAATATTTTCTCCATAGAAAGACTCGAAAAATTTATGAGGTTATTGTTTATAGATTATTTCAATTCTTCTTAATTTCGTATTACAAAAACATGTCATTCAATGAATGATGATCCTGAAAATATTAAAAAAATGTGTTGAATGGATTCGTAAATATATATTCTATACCATATTCTGTAAAAAAAATTTATTATATATTTATATATATATATATATATATATATATATATATATATATATATATATATATATATATATATATGTATATATACGTTGTTTTCTGATGTCATCAGAAAACAACGCCGAAGAATCCAGACAGAAAGCAGTACTTCCATACGTAAAGGGAATTACAGATAAAATTGGAAGAGTCTTGAGGAAAAATAACATAACACCAATATTTAAACCGCAGAAAACAATAGCCAATATACTTGGAAACCCGAAAGATAAAATTGGATTAGAAAACCACGGCGTCTATAGCATACCGTGTGCAGACTGCGGCCAAACATACATAGGACAAACGAACAGAAAAATATCGGCAAGAATACAAGAACATAAAAATAGCGTCAGAAACAAACAAACAACATCAGCCCTGTTTCAACATCATCAAGCAACAGGCCACAGAATCGATTTTGACCGATCAAGAGAAATAGCATCCATAGAAAACTACAGGGTCCGTACCATAAGAGAAGCTCTAGAAATAGAAAAATCAGGACATCTAAACAAACGAGACGATGCTCTAAATATTCCACTGACTTGGAAAATAATTTTAAAAAACACGAAAACGCATAAAACAACACAAGACGTGAAAACAAACATCGAGGAAGAAAGTCAAGAAGTAAGGGGGCGGAGCCTATGCAGCGAACCGGCCAATCAGGAAACGAGACCTGCCAATGCCAATAAAAACCAGACACAAGCAGAGGCGAACAGTAGTTGCCGTCGAGTCACCAGACGTACAGCAGCACTTGAAAATGCCAAATGAGATTTTGGCGAAACGTCGTGAAACAAACGGTGCTTCTCAGCGACAACGAACCCCGGAATCTTTCTCTGATATATATATATATATATATATATATATATATATATATATATATATATATATAGATATATATCTATATATATATATATATATACAGGGAGTTCGGCACATGAATCATCAAAATTTTTCGAGATATTTGTAGGAGTTATTTGCTGCCTTTCCCCTCTTGGAACCTCTGTCCTAAGATTCACAGTTGGGGAGATATAGTTTTTTGAATTTTTCATCAATGCATGTAGAAGTACAATTTTTTTTCTGTGTTCTGTAATGTATGCAACACGTTCGTAAAAAAACATTTCTGCTTCATAGAAAAGTATTCAAAAGAAAAAGAAGCTCTCAATTGCTGTTACTTTCTGCAACATTGAATTTTGAAGTTGACTAATTTTCAAATCAATCAGTTGTAATAAACACTATTTATTATTTGAACAAGCATACATTACAGAATATTTTTGAAAAAATGGTGCATTAACAAAACACGAGGTTTTAAAGGAGATATTTTGGGTAGTTTGAAAAAAAATATTCCAATCAATTTAAATAGTTCTTGGTGTCAGGTAACATTGATTAACAATAAGAAATATTACATTGTGAAAAAATATATATAATAGGCCAAAGAAAAATAAAAAAACAAAATATATATATATATATTATCGATCCTGTAAATTTGGTGGCCTGGCGCATCCGCCATTTTACACTGAGTGTTTGTGTGTGTTTGTGTGTGATGGTGTGTGTGTGTGTGTGCGTGTGTGTGTGTTTGTGTCTGTATACATATATATTCATATAATATATAATTCAGTGATGCATTATTAAATAATAAGTATAAAGTGGAATATAGAACTAAGGTAATTTCAAAACACGATTGTCTGAACTTCTGAGATGCTATATATTACTCGTTTGCTAAGCATGTAAATCATACGGGTCCTACTTTGAATTTAACTGACAACTATAAAATACCGTATGTCGAAAAAACCGTGTTTCGATTAATTTAGAATTGATGGAGATATTTCGATGGTGAATGAAGAAGAGAGAAAATCTTATAGCTACATTTTTGTGTTTGCATATTGAGGAACTACTAAAGTTTCAATAAAGACTGTTACTCTTGTTCTTCTATCATCTCAACGTCAACATTTAGTTGATGTCGTTTGTTGTTTGTTTTTATTTTGATTGGGTTTCGCTACCTGTTGATACATACTTAGGTTATTTCGATTACTTTCACTGAATTTCCTCTTATTTTTTATAACTTCTTGTTTTTTTTCGGATCATGTAAGCTGTTTTGGCTGTTTGTTTGTTTTTGCTGGTAGATTGAGCTTCTCTTTCGTGCTTAATGTATATGAACCTGATGATTTTATAAACAGCGAAAGCGATTGTACGTACAAAATTTAATTTAGGATTTTTAAGACACAAGAAGTTTTCATTTATTTATTTCTAAACATGGCCAATCTAGAATTAATATATATATATATATATATATATATATATATATATATATCTAAATATATTTATATATATATATATATATGTATATATATACATATATATATATAATATATATATATATATATATATATATATATATATACATATATATATATATATATATATATATATATATATATATATAATATATATATACATATATTATATATATATATATTTATATATATATATATATATATATATTATATATATATATATATATATATATATACATATATATATAAATTCGTATCACATATAACTAGGGAAAAACAAAACTTGAACGTCGACCTTCTATTTGAGGTAATCATTTTTTCAATCTGTTGTCTTCAACTATGTGGTCACAGAATATACATTTTTCCAAAAAAAAAATCGATTGGTTACTTTTGTGAAAAGCCTATCATAGAGTGTCTCGAGTAACACTAATGTTACTATTTTCATATGATTTCAAATTTAATTTTTCATTTTTCTTAATTATAATTTATCGTAAAATATATATATATATATATATATATATATATATATATATATATATATATATATAAATATATATATATATATATATATATATATATATATATATATATATATTCATATATATCGTGAACGGTAAAGCAGCGATATTTGAAATTTCCTGCTGATATTAGCTGCCTGAAGATACGCTTGAAGTCCGAAACGTATTAAAAAGTATTCATTCAATTATCGTCATATGAAACACTTTCAATCGAAGGCATAGTTATTCTTGACTCCATTGAATGAATTACGTAAATGCTTATTGCTTGTCCCTCCAAGAAATGTTCTTCATTTTCGCTTATTTATTCCATCCATCTATTTACGAGTTTCATTTCGCACAGCAGCTGTGTGGACCGCATTAATCAGTTGGCCAAAATCGTGCGATTACAGAGGGGCAATAATGGCATTCGAAATTCAAAAAGGCTCACGTTCGCGGTTTTGAATGCCTCAATGCCAGTTGGGCATACTAATGAGTCCATATATAATGTATAACAATCCGGTGATTCAATTATCTGTAATGGATCTACTATACACTGAAAACCGAGCCATTGTTATCGGTGAATCAGGACCGAAGTAATATTATTCTTTGAATTGGCGACGTGTGTACAATATGATGAAGTTAATTGAGGTGTGAACTTCTACCGGAAATTTACCCCTAACATACGTTTCGTCTGTTTTCACGAGAGTTATCTTCAGTGACGATGATAGCTGCAATATGGCATGGACTCGATTGAGCCTATAGATTAATTGAGGAGACTCTTGCAGGCAAAAATCAATCGCCATGTGTTTCGTTCCTCCATGAGGTTTCTGTCAAGGAGACGGGCTGCGTAAGCTATGGAAATAAAGTTCATAAATAGCGATCTTCGTATTATTTTCAATTGAGAATTTGATAAGGTGGTTGCTTTTAATGTCACCAAGATACAAACACCCAAATCTTCAAGAAAAACACTTCCCACATGGATTCTCTACTATTATTATTATTGGAAAACTTATTATTAAGCCATGGTACGGTAAGATATTTTACTTCAGTCTGGTCTGCATCAATAACGTCACTTTTTTTTGTTTTTTTTTATGGAAAATCTTTTCTGTTGATGTCTCCTGGTCACTGAAGATGTCTCTTGCAGCCTGGGATAAAACGTCTGGAAAATAAATACTTTCATTGCACTACGGTCAATAGCAGGGCTAGATTTACTAATAAGCTGGAGTAAGCCGCAGCCTGTACGCCCCCAAAACTTAAGGGGCTCGCACCAAAATTGAAATTTGTAGAGAGGAAATTTTGAAATGATTATGTAATACTCAGCACGGAATTCGATATTATGAGGAAAATTGAACATTTTGCTTAGAATAAATCTGGAAAAGTTTTGATTTGGTATAACAATTTTTGTTAGTATTGAGCATTAAATTATTAATAAATATATTTGACTAGTATAAGCTTAGTAACAACAGGGCGCTATATGCAAGCCTGAGCCCTGGAAGAATACACCAATATATTGCACATTTCGAATTAATGGAGTAAAGTTCAAGATATGCAAATTAATAAATCAAATATGTTTTGAAGAAACTTCATTAATTTCGAAAATCAATTTTTTTCGCTATACTATATGGATTTAACTAGTGAGAGGCTCCATCGCCTATTAAATAGATCCGTGAAGAATATAGATCGATAAAAATATAATTTCTCGTACGCCGAGGAGTGCTAAGCCCGACCCTGCCTCTGTCGAACGGTACGCGACGCGTCAAGTGCTGAGACCGTCCCTACCTCTGTCGAACGGGCACACCATCTGCTCGCTGTCAATCTCGAGTTCGTGCGGAATCGGTTAGATACTACGGCCTCATTGGGCCTCGTCGTGCCGAAACTTCTCGATAGAATTCGACCCGTCCAACTATCGGCTCCAAAGGCGGTCACGTGAATTCGCGTCCATGTGACGCGAAAATAGTTCTTAAGCGTCGGCAATGCTGCCGTTTTCTCGAATTTCGGAGAAACGTCAAACTTTAAACGTTCGATATCGAAGATCGGCGTCGCGGTCTGGAACGGGACATAGCCTAAGCACTACAAAAAGGTCGGCGGCGATCGACGGGGCCCTTCGGGCCCCGCGATTCGGGGCCGATCTCCTTCTCTCGGCTTTATATGTTTGCCATAATGGCAAACGAATTATTTATTTAGTATTATATATAATCTCTGACCTGCAATTCATACTTCAACAAGACCCCCACCACTTCTCAGCCTAAAGGCCCCAAAAACGTTTATCTGTCACTTGTCAATAGACCGTAAATATTCGAACAATTTAAAAATATGGTAATTTGTCGTATGTTTTGAGTGAAAATTACAAAAACAGGATAATTGTCGAATTTTCATTCATCTTGAGAACTTTTAACAACCTGTGGATAATCAAATCGATTATTTAGAGTATTTATAATAAGTTCATAACTCGAACATATATGTTTCGGGCTATTAACCCATCATCAGAGTTTTTTATCTTGAAAATGCAAAAATATATCTATTTATATTACTGCTCTAATGAGTAGGGCTATATTGAGGTCTATTTGGTCATTAATGATGGCTTAGTTCCTGGAACTGACAAATGTAATATCTAGGGCCTCTTGAACGTCCACCTTTTTGCCTTTGGTTTGTAAATGGCATATCTCTAGATTGTCCTAATCTATAAAATGGTTATTATTTATGCCATGTTCCAAAATTTCAGTGGCTTCCTTACTTCAGACGATTGATTTTTTATGTACATCCAATCTAGTACCGATGTTTCTACAAATTTAATTAATATAAAACGCATCATGCAATGACAATCAATACATTTTTGGCACGTTCAAGTTCCATAGTTTGGTTGTTCAAGTTCCTTACCGCAGGCTTGGAGGATATAGGGATTTGGATGCAGGGCCAAAGTGCAAGACTAAAAGTGTGACGGAAGTAGACTGACGAAAGTAGACTGGACTGACAAAAGTAACGCTTTTAGTTAACACAGGCGAATATTGTATACCTTTCTCTTTATCCCTCTTTCTTTCCGTTCTCTTTCTGATCCCACTCCACCACGTCAATCGCCAATGCATTATATGTACTCATTAATTCATGTACAAGCAACTCGAAAATGTCAGATGTGAAACATCGAAATAACTTTGTATAAGTTATATGCATAAAAGAACAGATTACGACAGGAATCAGATATGGCATAATGAAAAGATGAAGCTTTACAAATTTGTTCCATAATATAATGACTATAGTCTGTCCAGCGACCGTTGGCGTGTACGTCACCAATTGTATATGACGTCGACCGTGAACACTGTTGTCAGACGTAATAAATAATCTTAAATCTAAATAGCTAACCCAATTTTCAACAAAATGAGATATCTTGCATGTTTGACATGGCGGGGATTTTTAGCGGTAAATTCAAATTGACCATTATTTCCTACCAGAAGTGTCTATCTATATGGAATCCATATTCATCGATCGATAAATCAAACTTAATTACAAAATATTCTAGGTTACTCGGCGACTGTCAAACGTGAAATACCGATTACCGGCGCGTTGGTCGAGAGGGTCCGGCAACATTGCAAATTTTTCAATTAAATGACAACTTAACAAATATTCAACTTATTTTCATTACTCGGAATGTTAGTTTTTCTTGAGAGATACATACGATTTGATATGTTAAGAACAAAATATTTGTCTAAATGGATGATCCGGTCACTATCACCATATAACTACTTTTTCAGAAAATTACTTACGACAGATATGAATTTTGACCATTTCGAATTTTATTTAATTGGGTAGGCAGCCTTGCGTCGTTATTTGCGCATGACTGTGACGTACACGCCAACTTAGACTGGACAGACTTTACGTATTATAGGTTTATATTATATTATATAGCGTGGCGATACGTTATCCTCTCGTTATATACACTCTTCCGTATGACGACCGAGTGGTCTAAGTACTGAACCCTGGTCTGCTGTATTTCTGGGTTCGAATCCCAGAGGTTACTCCTGGCTTTTTCAATATTTTTATTTACAATCTCGTAAGCGCTCTTATCCCCACATTTCAATATTAATTATTTCAACTTGAATTATTTCAACTTGGATATTCAACTATATTATCCGATGGAACTTGGTTCCTACCTGGTGTCCCATGACACCGTTTTCTTGTTATTTTTATCAGATTTTCCAGAGACTATCTGTCCTTATTTCGGACCAATAAAGAAAACAAATTTCCTATATTCCTATATTCATTCTTATAATTATTCTTACATTATATCTATTTAGCCTATTACAAATAATATTAGTTACTTCATTTGGGGATTAAATTACTTGAGAAGAACTTTCGAACCATGTTTCACCAAATAATGTTGAGGGAGCAATCAGTTGACGTTATTAAAAGTTCCAGCGATATAATATTGATTAATCAAAATCAATAAACATAACTTACTATTAGTGAAAATTTAAAAAATAAATTTCAAAAAAGAGAAGAAAAAAAAGATTCAAATTTTATTTTTTTTAAATAAATGAGAATATTCGATCTTTTCATAAATAATAATCAGTTTGTGAACAGTTATTTCGTTTTCGATAAATCTATCATTTGTTTATTCTTCAATATTCGAATCAACTCACCTCTTGTTTTTACGTTTCACAAATTTCTACATATTTGACCGTTCTTCATGAGTTCAAGTAGAAAAGAGCTTGCTCTTCGGAAAATTTCAGTTAATGGGAGGTTTTCATCCCGCCAATCGAAGTGGGGCAATTGGATTCACCATAAGCGCCATCAAGTGGATGAAGTAGACTCATAGAACTCATAGACTCATAGAAAAGTTCTTCAACTTTCAAGTGTTATTTGATGCTGACGAAAAAAAGGAACTGAATAAATATGAATTAATGAATAGTTTTCGTAAAATTTTCCACACTTTGCTGGGAATTCAATGATTGTTTCTTTATTTATCTGAAATTTTTACTTATGATTAACTTTTCTCCTGAGATTGAATTCTCGCACATCACTTGGTGAAACATCATAAAGAATTAAGTGCGAACTTTAAAATGAAACACACTTGGCTTAAGTTTCACTATATAAAAATATTTAGATACTGTATTTAGCAGTAATGGATAGTCGACATGTTTCTAGTAATGAACTCATTATCAAGTATTACATCTTATTTTATAAAACAGACAAAAGCAAAGGTGATACCTGAAAATCAATTTGTTCGTTTACAAGGGGTAATTTACTATTATGGGCGGAACTTATTTGGAGAATTTCAGGAAGGTCATGGCGCTTTTCTTTGTTACCTGAATGTAACAAGTGGGTTTTGTTGAAATCCCGGAAATGATTAAATTTTATAGAATGTTCGGAGAAGCCAGTGGTATTTTTATTTTGTAAAATTGACTTTTTATGTTCTTCAACACGAATGTTTATATTCCTTCCAGTTTGTCCAATATAGAAAGCAGGACATTCGTCGCAAAATATTTTGTAAACATCACTGTTTTCTCCGATGTTAGATTTTTCTTCATTATATGCTATATACAGTATCTAAATATTTTTATATAGTGAAACATAAGCCAAGTGTGTTTTATTTTAAAGTTTATACTTTAAACTTTATTTGAATGGAATTGGCATTTACTTGGTGAAAGTTCATATTCATAACTTTATAAAGAAATAAAAAACTAACTTTTCACAGGTTAAAATAAAAATCTATTGAGTGAACGCGTTTCGTCATAACATTGACTTCATCTCGTACTAAACTATGGTATTACAAAACAATCTACTTATACGAAAATTGAACATAACAGAGGGGTACTTAGAGAAACTAAATAACAATAAGCAATTTATTCTGAGCTATTAGTAGGTACCTACATTGAACAAATTGAGGAGAGGAGAAGGGTTTACTTCAATCTGGTCGTTAACTAAATTTCCGGAATTTTTATATTTATTTATGTATAGGGATTCCCAACAGTTGGTTTTATGGAGACTATTTTCAAATTGTAATATATTATAATTGTGATTAAAGGTATGGTTTTCTTGAATAAGATGACACGCATAATTAGAATCAGTTTTCTGCTTAATATAGCTACGTTGGTGTTCGTGTATTCGAGTTTTGAAATTTCTAATTGTACGACCTATATAGAATTTTTCACAATCGTTACAGTCGAGTTTATAAACACCAGTACGTTCATCTCTATGAATTTTTGATTTGTTGTTTTTAATCAATTTTCCAATGCTATTATTGGTTTTATATGAAATTTTGAAATTTTGTTTTTGAAAAAACAATTTCAGGTTTTCGGAAGTTTTGCCCAAGTATGTTAAACTGCTAAATACTCTACTTTTTTTCGGATATAAGTGGGTAAATTTCTGAAATTGCCATTTTGTATTTTTTCCTCTGAATGAGGCTGTCAATCATATTAGGTGAATAACCATTATTTACTGCCATTTGTTTAATTATATGCAATTCCTTCCGAAAATTAGCTTCGGACAACGGAATTTTGAAAAGTCTATGAATCATACTATGATAAGCCGCTAATTTATGTGAAAAAGGGTGTAGTGATGTGTTATGAATTGTAATATCTGTATGAGATGGTTTATGAAAAATTGAAAATTCGTGTTTGTTGCTTTTTCTGGTAATAGTTAAATCTAAGTAATTAATAGAATTATTCATTTCAGTTTCTAGAGAAAATTTAATACGAGGGTGTATGGAATTAATATAAGTAATGAAATTATCCAATTGTCTATCTGTACCAGTGTAGCAAACAATGACGTCATCAACGTATCTATACCAATAAAGAAAGTATTTACTGCTGAAGTGGTTCATAATGGTTTTCTCTAAATTATCCATAAAGATTTCTGATAACAGAGGGCTTAACGGATTTCCCATAATCAAACCTTCCTCATTACTATAACACACGTTGTTGAAACTGAAATAAACAAATTTCCAGTAAATGAGTAATATCTGACTGTATAAGTGGATGAACATTATTAGAAATAAGAAAATTTTTGATTAAATTTACAGTTTCATTAGGCGGAGTGCTAGGAAACAGATTGTTCACATCTAAAGAAAATAATTTTGAATTGTGAGGTAATACAATATTTTGAATGTTTTTGATCAACTCGTTTGAATTTTTAATGGCGTACTTGGGTTCAAATTTCGTATATTTCTTAATTACGTCAATCAAAAATTTTGATAATTTAACGGCTGGAGCTGTTATATATGAAACTACTGGTCTGATGGGATAACCATTTTTGTGTAATTTAATTAAAGAATATAACTGAGGCGCTTGTGGATTAGTTATGACTAACTTTCTTATATCACCATCACTAATTATTGACTTTGATTCATTAATTGCAATTTTGATAATTTTCGAAAATTTCGTTGTTGGATCTTTATTTAAAATTGTATAATTACCAGAGTTTAAGAATTTAGTTTTGGATAAATAGGTTTCTTGATTTAACGCTACTACCGTATTACTTTTATCAGCTTTTGTAAATATAGTTCTATTTAATTCCGATTTATTTTTTATTGATTTTATAATGGAAGTTTCTGAAAGATTATATTTAAAACCTAGAGATTGTTTCTTTATAATATAAGCTGCTTGATGTTATACCTTTAATCACAATTATAATATATTACAATTTGAAAATAGTCCATAAAACCAACTGTTGGGAATCCCTATACATGAATAAATATAAAAATTCCGGAAATTTAGTTAACGACCAGATTGAAGTAAACCCTTCTCCTCTCCTCAATTTGTTCAATGTAGGTACCTACTAATATCTCAGAATGAATTGCTTATTGTTATTTAGTTTCTCTAAGTACCCCTCTGTTATGTTCAATTTTCGTATAAATAGATTGTTTTGTAATACCATAGTTTAGTACGAGATGAAGTCAATGTTATGACGAAACGCGTTTACTCAATAGATTTTTATTTTAACCTGTGAAAAGTTAGTTTTTTATTTCTTTATAAAGTTATAAACTTTATTTCTGTATTAATAGAAAAACGCTATTTTGATCTTCACAAATAATTATGACGCGTTCCACTAAAACGGTGGCTCCATGTTGAAGAACTAAAAAGGAAAGGCCACGTGTTTCATTCCTCCCTCATGCATACTTGAGGGTAGCGAGCTTGTTGAGTTATGGGGAAGAACTCATCCAACCAGATCATAAAATATACTTGTACGTACCAGTGCAATAAGGATAGGAGAGGGTGGATTATTTATGACATAAGTGAGGTGTGGTTAAGAAAAATAATACTACCTTAGTATTCGTATTCGTGAGTTTACAAGAAAGGACTTAACTACGCCATGAGAAATTCTCTAGAAAAAATATGGTAGACCATTGGGGTTTGAACGAAGGAACTTCTGAATGCTAGTAATCGTGCCTTAACACTGGGCCAACTATCTCGTTATAGAAAAGTAAACAAAATGGATTCAAGAACTAAAATGATTATATTATAGATAATGAAAAATTATATATTCAAAATGATACCATTAAAAATGAAGACTCATTATGTATTTTTTCATTCAACCTTTAAATTATCGGAAATTCGGAGTTATTTCTCAAACTTATCTGCTTCTTGAAGATATTCCAATCAAAGTGAATAAATTGGATACGTGTTTTGAAGCTTAATTTCATCTTTGAAAATATCAATAACGACCTTCACGACTTTTTTCTTGAAGACATGGTAAGACCCAACTCAAAATAAAGATTAAAGTTTATTTTACATCGAAAATTTATCTTTTATTTGATCAAAGGAATTAGATGGGTAATCAAAATAGGTGATGAAAAATACCTTATGCTTGAGTCGAAGAGAGAGGAACGCAAAATTGAATAAATTTTTTATTTCTGTTCTAAAATTTTAAATCAATTTTGTATATTTGAAATCACCTGACTTCGACTCTGTGAGGTGAATTTGAATCCCAACTGTCCATTAAACTGTTATCATTTAATAGCCTACACCATAATTGAATAGTTGGATACATAAAATGAAATTCAAACTGTAGGTTTTATTAATACTGCATTGCGATTAATGTTCCACAAAAGCTCAAAATATTTTCGTGTTAACAGTTTCTTTCAAATAAGTAACCCGAGAAGATGACCCCACTTTTTTCCTTATCAAAACATTTTGTAGCAGTATTGTTTTTCCAGCTCATCGAAAAAACAAATTTCTATCCAGAACAAATTTTCCTGTGTCTTACGGTTTTCCCCTATAAAAAACACTATAAGGCTTTTGATATATCGTATAAAAGCTATTTTGAATCCGGAAACTACCTTAATTCACGAGATAAGTAGGCGAAGAACTCTAGAACGGCCAGCTGGATTTCCTGATTTGAGTACAAATGACTGTTTTCTTAATGGACATCTAATATCAGTGGCTTTTGGGATTCAACAAGAAAATCTTGAAATTTTCACACAAAGTATGATGGAAGAATGTTGGTAATTAACTTCAAAGGTTTCTGAAAATATGAGAAAATGTTTCGTAGTCTAACTCTTCAAACGACAGGAACAACTGGGTTCAGTTTCAGTCTTTTTTGTGATCAATATGGAAATAGGTTATGTGTAAACGTGGAGAAGACGGAATTTTGGCTTGGGGAAACTGTGCTCGTTTTTAATAGTACAGAGACAAGCAATCAGAATTAGCGGCGAAGTCAAATATAGATCTTGCTGCAGAGCATCGTTCAAGAGATTGAGTATTCTTACTCTTACTGTGCTGTTAAAAAAATGAGAGTGTACCACAAATTATCAGTGGAACTGAGAAGCTTACTACTCACAAGTTTCAAAGCTGAATTGAAAAATATTTTGTTGTGTAAACTAATCGATATATAAAGGAAAAGTGTTTTTGAGTTTGTCTTTAACCATTTACTGCCACCTACTCATAATTGTAGTATCCAAATTATTTTTCTTGTTGAAATTATTTTTTTGCCTAAGATCCTGATCCAAATTGCTATATTCTGTTTCCGTTTGTTAACTAAAAGTCGATTCCCCCATGATATCTTCATTCAACTCGCTTTCACCTGTTGACTAAGCTTCATTCGACAATCGAGGTCCCCTCGCCAGCTGCAAACGAGCCATCACATTCTCTCATATTGTCTTCCACTTTGACCCACACATCCCATGAAAATTTCTTACGTTCCTCCATATCGGGGTATACTCCACCCATTTTTCTTCCCGAAAAACATCATAGTGGCGAAGCGTTGTGCGGAAAATTCGCCTGGAAATCCTTGAAGTTCGGAATCGTAGAAAGGCTGAAAACTTCAACCACTTCTCATCGATTGTAGGAGTCGCAAGTCCGAACTGATATTTCCACTATTCACAGCGTTTAAGTGTGAACCTCTCGGAATTATGCGTGCACTATCGTTCTTTATTGGTATTTAGCAAGAACCTTCTAGGTATTTGTCGCATTATAATGAATGGTTCACAGCATTCCTTCCAAAAATAAGTTTACTTGTTTCTGTTATGAAATTTATTCTCATTAAAATATTTGAAATGAATTTTCCTATCACAAAAACTAAGATGAAATTATATTGGAGTTGAATATCTAACAGATTGAAGGAACAGTGAATCCTGAGACTGTTATTTCGTGTTTTGAATAAGAAATTAAAGCAATTTAATAATTTTATAAAGAAATAAAAAAAAACTAACTTTTCACAGGTTGAAATAAAAATCTATTGAGTAAACAAGTTTCGTCATAATATTGACTTCATCTCGTACTAAATTATGGTATTACAAAATAATCTATTTATACGAAAAATTTAATATAACAGAGGGTTTCCTCTCATTAAAATAAAACTCAGTGCTTTCATTCGTTCATACATAGGTTGTTCACTATTCCATTATCGGAAACAAATTTTCAAACCGAAGTTAATACAATTAAATTATAAGCCACCAATAACGGTTACAATGTCTTACCGATAAGCTCAATGAGAAAAAACGAAGAAAGTATCTGTTGCATTCAATATACCCTACGCAAACTACTAATGAAGAACAAAAATACTTCCCAATGAATTATGTGCCGAATTTGAGTAGCAAAATTTGTAACAGACTGTCGAAAAATAACGTTAAAACAATTTGTACAAACAAAAGAAACTTGAAGTCATTCTTGGTCAATAATAAAGAAAATTCTAACATCGGAAAAAACAGTGGTGTTTACAAAATATTTTGCGACGAATGTCCTGCTTTCTATATTGGACAAACAGGAAGGAATATAAATATTCGTGTTGAAGAACATAAAAAGTCAATTTTACAAAATGAAAATACCACTGGCTTCTCCGAACATTGTATAAATCATTAATCATTTTCTGGATTTCAACAAATCCCAATTGTTACATTCAGATAACAAAGGAAAGCGCATTGACCTTCTTGAAAGTCTCGAAATAAGTTCCGCCCATAATAGTAAATTACCACTTGTAAACGAACAAATTGATTTTCAGGTATCACCATTGCTTTTGCCTGTTTTATAAAATAAGATGTAATACTCTCCTGTAGTCAGTCTTGATAATGAGTTCATAATTCGAAACATGTCGACTATTCGTTACTGCTAAATACATTATCGAAATATTTTTATATAGTGAAACATAAGCCAAGTGTGTTTTATTTTGAAGTTTATACTTTATTCTATATTATTTTCTCTTAAATACGGTCGCGCCCCATTTAGTGTTCTCGCGTCCCCCTTTAGTGTTCTCGCGCTCCCCTTTAGTGTTCGCGTGCTCCCCTTTAGTGTTCTCGCGCCCCCTTTAGAGTTCTCGCGCTCCCCTTTAGTGTTCTCGCGCTCCCCTTTAGTGTTCTCGCGCTCCCCTTTAGTGTTCTCGCGTCCCCCTTTAGTGTTCTCGCGCTCCCCTTTAGTGTTCTCGCGCCCCCCTTTAGTGTTCTCGCGCCCCCTTTAGAGTTCTCGCGCCCCACGATTTGAGAATCACTAAGTTAACCTATCATCTCGATTTTTTATTTCCCTTCTCCAATTTAAAAAAAAAATTCGAATCGAAATGTTCACTCTTAGACGAAGCGCATCACTTCCCGCCCTTTCTACCGAATTCCTTCTATTTATTCGACTTGGGGTAAAGTTATAAGGCCAAGCCCGACGACAATTTTCCGGAAAAGTATCCCCTCCGAATTGCAGGCCTTTTCTAGAATAGAGTGAAGTGATACAAGAGATTTAGAAATTCCGTAATGGGATAACTTGGATATTGCTGCAATTTTTATTTATGCCTAAATCTCTCAGTAAGTATTCAAAACTTTTGCAAGACGATAATTTATGTTCCAGTTGAAATATATTTTCTTCGAGTTAGTAGTTGTGAAGAACAATCAGAGTTATGCCAAGAATAGACCAAAGCATAACAAGCATAAAAGGGCAAAAAAATCGCGTTTGTTATATGGGAGCACCCCTCAAATATTCATTTCATTTTGTTTTTGGCGGAAACAGAAATACATAATTTGTGAAATTTTCAACTATCTAGCTATCGCGGTTTTTGAGATACAGCTTGGCGACAGACAGACGGACGGACAGACAGCGAAGTCTGTCGAAGGGTAGTAATAGGGTTCCGTTTTCACCCTTTGGGTACGGAACCCTTAAAATGCAGCTCAGGATAGAATATCTGCAACTTTGAGAAACGAAAAATATAGGGACGATAAACATAATAAGCAACTACATTTTGAAATAAAGAAAACAAATCTTAAGAAAAAGTACATAATTAAGTCAATTATCAAATATCTAAAAATGAAAAGAAATGATATTAGAAAGTGCTGAGTTATTACGAAAAATATATAGATAAACAAAAACGTGAATAATTTGACTCATATTGTTTTCTCATATTTGTCCTCTTACATACAAATTTTTCAACTCTTTAAGTCAATTTGAAGGAGTTGTTGATGTGAGCAAGACTTCAAAAATTTGAGGGTGTAACCCCTGTTTTTTCAGCAACATACGGCCTAAAGAAACCCCATCTACAGTTTGAGGTCCCTGTCCATTCATCTCCCACCAACTTCCTTTTCCAAAATATTAACAGAATTTACCCAAGTTTTGGTAGTTCAATTCCATCTCAATAACAAATCCAAATGCCAAATTCCAATTTATTATGTCCTACTCTTCTCTATCATCTTGTGAACGTAGTAAACCACATAATTTATTATTTTCCCTATGAATTATTTATTTACGCTGGCTTCAAGATAAGAGAATGAGATCAAAATTTTTATTGAAGTTGAGACAACCAACGCGATTTTTCAGTACGAAAACCTACTAAGCGATATAGTTTCTTTTTGCTGTCTTTCTCAGAAAAAAATTTAAATGAATTTATTCACGCAGATTTTCAGGTATTTCAATAATTGTTATTTTAATTTACTTGAATATATTCTTTTTCACTTCATTCAGAATCTAAAGTTATGAATTTAATATTGGAACTTCGCTTAAAACATCGCTACAAACAAATGACCCATTCCAAGATGAAAACCTGATCAGAACCAAAAGGAAATTGTTCAACTCCACATACGTCTGTGAAAAGCACAGCTCTCAGATAATTCATTTAATCCGTACACAGAACCGAACAAAATGAGATGGATGAGAAATCAGTTCAAAGTCTTTGCCATTAACAAATTGCATATAGCGAACTAGAGGTGGCGAACGTAATTCCATATTACATTGTGGACGTGTATGAAACGAATGTTTTGTGAGCTGCACTTTGAAGCAGTCGGAATCAGTAGCGGCGTTAGTTGGGCACTCACGTGATCCTTATTAACTGTACACAACATGCGCCGAAAATATTTTTATGTTCGACTGGTACATTATTTGACAAATAATGAAATTATGTCGAATACGAAATATTAACCCAGGGTGTAATTTCAGAAAACTAACGCCCTGGAGCTTGGGAATTTATTTGTTTTAAGTAAACATAAAAATAATTTTGCGATTCACGCATAAAATTTTCGAAGTAGAAGGAAATACCAATCTCCCCTTAGAAATTTAAGTGAAAGCTGCTAAAGCTGTTGATGCGCTCTTGACAGAAAAAACTAGGAGGCTTTATGAGTAAGAATATCTCTATTTTGAGGACAGGCTGACGAAACACTGCGAAAACGAAACACATTTTCAAGATTTGTCAGAGTCATATTCCCCAAATGCCCTCTGGACAAAGTTCTCAATGTTACGTGAATAACTAATAGTTCATAAGAAGATAAGAAGCAATTAAAAGTTGATTTCTCTGCAACAGTTCCTAAAGCAAATTGAGAAAAATTATCCTCCTCGTATAATCTGGCACAAGCTCATCAACAGCTTTAGCAGCTTTCTCTAAAATATCTTCGGGAGATTGGTATTTCCTTCTACTTCAGACATTTTTATGCTTGAATAGCAAAATTATTTTTATGTGCTGTATATGTTTAAATAAGATAAACTTCCTTGGGCCTAGTGCGTTATTTTTCTAAAAGTATGCCCTAGGGTAATATTTCGTTTTTAACTGACTTTGATAAAATTTTATCATTTGTTATTTGTCAAATAATGGCTTGCCTCAGGGCAGTATAGGGGCTAGGCCCTTTACAATTCATCATCTATATCAATGACTCACCTACTACTACTAATCTACCACTGCAATTGACACTTTATGCAGATGATACTAATATAATTTCATAATCGAATAATAACAATACCATTGAACAAGTTTCGAACACTGCATATAATGAAGTCAAAAAATGGTGCTTGGTGAACAATTTGACATTGAATAGCACGTAAACGGAATATGTATTGTTCCACACAAACAGAACTTAGAGATTACCACAGAAGATCACCATAGATCAAAATGAAGTAACTGTTTCGGAGTCTACTAAATTTCTTGGTGTATTTATTGATTCCAACCTTAAAGGGAACCACCATACAGAGTTCATTGATAGAAAACTAAACTCGGTTATATATACAATAAATGTTTTCAGAAGATCTGTGGAGTTGAAAACACATAAAGTCATTCACTTTTCCAATTTTCAGTCAATTATCTCTTATGCTATAATATTCTGGGATAATAGCTCAAATGCTGCAAGCGTATATTTATAAAGCAGAAAATGAAACTTAGATCCATGCTTGGTATGAAATATAGACAGTCTCGCAGAGACGTTTTTTGCTCAAACAATTTTCTAAATCTGATAGGGTTATACATAAATCATATCCTGAAGTTTCTCAAAGACCACAAGGAACACTTTGAAAGCTACAAAAATCTCAACAGCACAAGAAGAGTTGATCAATACATTAGCCCCTTATAATGATCTAACACTATCACAGAATAATCCACTTTATATGTGCATCAAAATATTCAATGTTTTACCCAAACACCTCCAGAGTTCACTTGATAACGACAGGCAATTCAAAGGAAGTATTTACTCCCTTCTAGTCAATATGGAACCCTTTAACATGGAAGAGTATCTGAAGTACTGTAAACGTGGAAGTAACATTCGGTTAGCCTTATGATGTTTCCCATGGATAAATCAAGAACAAAATGTATCTGGTCACATGTTCTCTATTTTTGTTACATTTATATCTTTGATAAAATTTCACGAGACAATAAATATTATTATTATTATTATTTTAATTCATACCAGTCAGGCAATAATAAATTAATAACTTCAATAATAAATATAAAATACCGTTTTTCAGTTGATTAATTATAAAATCAAAAATGCCTAAGCTTTATCATATACCACGAAGTGAATCGGCTGAATCCATTGAGCATTATGAGAAATTAATAAAAAGTAAAAATAGGTAATATCAAATAAATTATACAAGTTTGTCTATCACTAAATGAAAAAATTGTTATTCTTCCATAGATGATACACTTGAACTAGTGAATTAAGTATTTTCATTTAAAAAATACACGTAAATAGAAGGGTAAATGAACAAATTGAAAAAATATGTGAAGCAATATTTTCAGACGATTTTAAGTTTTTAAATTTCAATGAAAATATATATTTCTTCATATTATAATATATATATATATATATATATATATATATATATATATATATATCTATATATATATATATATATATATATATTAGAGAATGTAATCTTATAAGTAATTCGCAACATGGCTATCTAAAGGGAAAATCAACTCAATCTGCAATATATCAGTTCACAGAGGAAATTGTGGGGTTACTTGAAAAGAAAGAAATGGCTTTAGGCTTGTTTTTGGATCAGTCAAGCGCCTATGATTGCTTAGTTGGGGAATTGCTATTAAGCAAATTAGAGTGCATGGGCATACGGGGAACGACTGGAAAGTGGTTTCAATCATATCTTACAGAAAGGGAACAAAGAGTTAGTATTTTGAAGGAAGGGAAAGAAATCAAATCAGAAATATTAGAATCAAAATTTGGGGTACCTCAAGGCAGTGTTTTGGGACCAATTCTATTTTTGATTTTTATTAATGACTTGTTCTCTATAAATTCAAATTGCATAACAGGTTTTGCAGATGATGCAAATGTAATTATCAGTGCTGGTGACTTCCAACAGCTGGAAGTAAATGCGCGAGATTCTATCAAAGAAATAAATTCCTGGTTTGCAAAAAATAGGCTCATTTTAAATGAAGATAAAACATCTGCAATAATTTTTGGCACATACAGATCGAAAATTGAAAGAGAATTCATTGAGATAGATAATAACCATGTAAAATTGCAAGAATCAACTAAATTTTTGGGAGTATACATAGACAAATTTTTGAAATGGTCATGCCATATAGAATACCTTGCAATGAAATTGAGTAAAGTAGGGTATGGAATAAGATCTCTCTGTAATTATTTGAGTCAATCTTGTATAAAAACAATTTATTTTGCAAATTTTGAATCACTTTTAAAATATGGAATTATTAACTGAGATTGAATTCTCGCACATCACTTGGTGAAACATCATAAAGAATAAAGCATAAACTTTAAAATAAAAACACTTGGCTTATGTTTCACAATATATTGTGAAACATAAGCCAAGTGTTTTTATTTTAAAGTTTATACTTTATTCCATATGGAATTATATTCTGGGGAATAAGTGTAAGAGTCGGTGAGATATTTGTTATACAGAAAAGAATTGTAAGAATTATGTTTGCGTTGAAATTTTTGGAATCATGTAGAGGAATATTCAGGAGAAATAATATTTTAACAGTCTATGGTATTTATTTGTGTGATTGCTTGACATTTTTCTTTAAAAACAAGAATATAATGTTGAAGCACACAACATTACATAATTACCCAACAAGAACTTTTGACATACACTATCCAAAACACAAAATAAGTTTAAGTGAAAAACATCCGTCATATAATTGTATTAGAATTTATAATAAATTACCAAATAGTTATAAAATGATAAATAATTTTAGTTTATTCAAAAGAAAAATTTAAAAAAATGCTGATAGATTTGGAACCATACTCATTGTCTGAGTACTTTAACAGTAAGTTTGATGTTATGTTATAGAGATATTGATTAAATTGGGAAAGAAAATTGTGAAGTCCCAAATATTTGTGACACTATTTCATTCTATGTAGCATGTTGCATATTCTGAAATAAAGATATTTATTATTATTATTATTATATATATATATATATATCCTTATAATAGAGAGTAATCTATAATTGACTGTTATACCTATATCACCTGAAGGAAAAAATGTTTTCGTATAAACTGAATAAAAATATAATTACTGTTACGCCACTGAGCTCTTTACAATCTTCCCACTCACAGTATGGACGAATGAATCCTGGAACAATATATGTTTCGGTTTGAATCTCCCTACGGGTGTCAAACTATAGAAGCAGTCAACAATACTTCATTCGATTTACATTCGCTTTGTTTGTAACTTCGAAACAAGATGGCTGACTTCCCGACACTTCAAACGTGGAAATCAGTAAGATAAAATGAGAACTTCAACAATGCTCATTCCTTGAACGAGGAATTTCTTTTATATGAATACTTAGTTGCAGACAATTTCATTGAATTAAATCATCATGGCTACATGCTCTGTACAGCTTCTAAGAAAATTGAAATTTGAGTGATCTAAGTATTGAATATAGGACTTTACAAAACTATTATTTCATTTTGAAATTTTCCCAAATTGACTTTATGCCGTTCTAAATCGCGACGTGAGGAAATAAGTGAGGAGCAGCATTTCACTCCGGAAAGGTCGCAGAGAGCCATGAGGAGAGATGTGGCAAGCTTTCTCAAGGTCACTCGAGATACTGGTAGCCTTCTTCGAGTATTACTCGGCCAGGTAATTTGTGTTTTAAGCTCTTAATCTTAATGGAATAGATAATTACTTCGGGTAGGTTTATGTGCAGTATCAAGTCCTCTGCTAGCATTTCAAAGAGGTATGTAAGCATTAGAAATGCTAGAGTGATGATTGGATGTCGTAGTACGAGGAGTTGAATAAGATATCAATGTAGAACAATCACCAACGATATTAGGTTGGTTACTCCACGAAGAAGTGAAAAGTATCAAATATAAGTTCACAGAATATACTGCGAATGATTTTGAATCGAAGTAACCCTTACTTGATGAACATTAATATTGAGGAAGAAGAACACAAAGTGAACAAGGCAAATTATTCAATAATTTAGAAAGTTATCAAACATCAAATAGGTACCTATGTATATTTTTCATAATTTGCATCGCACTCTCGTGAGACTGCCTAGAGTTATGTATTCTCGCGACGGGATTCTTCATTTTCGATCTAATCGTTCAATTTTTGGTTTTCAATATCTTTGGTGGAGGGCGCTCTGGGGTGTTATCAAATAGCAGTCCGACTGCTTGTACTGAGGAACAATCAGAAATTTGAGGAACAATCAGAAAAATTTTTTATTCACTCCGGGTCGAATAAGCTGCACTGATGAGTTTTAATAAGATCGAAATAGCTGTATGCAGATTTTTAGTCGGGGTGACTTGACAATTTCTATAATTAACCGTTCGATTGTAGAAACATATAACCAGCTCCCTTGAAAAGTTGTTCGATAATTTTTTTTTCAAATTGTTGAAGAATTTTCCTTGTTCACTTTATTCAGTATATCAAATTCACCGTGGTCAACTTGTATACTTTTCATGATGATTTCAAATAAGAACGCGTTTATTTAAACTCAATTTTCACTATATTCAAATAAATGATCATTGTTTCGACAACACAGTGAAATCATCAGACTTACTTACAAACTAATTCTTAAATATACTGTCTGAATTGTTTGAACAATGGAAATTAATAGCGTGCGGTTGTGTTTATGACTCCCAGAGCTGTTTCACAGGCGTTAATTTATTTGGAGTAGTATTATGAGTTTTCAGATACCAGGCTTAATAAATATTAATTGCTAGGTGCGGTTTGCTTATTTAGTGGAAGATCTAAAGATTAATGTTCAAAAATGTCCATTGAATCTATTAAATTTAATATTTGAAACTTAAATACGGAAAGTAAGTCTCAAAAATTGAATTTATTAGAGTCTATATAAATTTTAAACCATAATGTTCAGATTTTTCACTCGATGAACAAATCGCACTTAGTAATTTACCTTTATTGAGCCTGGTATTTCAAACCTCATAAATCACTCCAAATGAGGTTATACCTGTTATTCTATTCTGGGAATCTTAAATACAACCCCCTGTTGTTAATACCCATTGTTAGAACATTTCATACAGTATATGAGCACTGTAATATGTCTAAGAATTACACCAATCTAGTTACCCTAGACGTTAGGTACGTTGGCTAGTATTTGGGAGGTCCCGGGTTGGAACCTTGGGGACGACTGGTCTGCAATGAGTTTTTTCAGAGGTTTCCTCATAGCGTAAAGTAATTCACTTCTTGCATGCTAACAAGGTGAATGCTAGGCCAGTATTAATCCTTTGAACCCTACCTACACTTTCTATGTTCCATAAATATCCAGTCTCACCCATCCTTAAAGTACTTTTACATACAACTGTATCCTCTGATCTGGCTGAAGGAGTTGATCCCAAACTCAAGCTGCCCGCCTCCCTGGCACAGGGAGGAATTAAACGAGTGTTTCTTCTTCTTCTTTTTCTTGAAGGGTTATCTAACTGAATCTGATGAAGACACTGTATTGTCAAAACAAATGTCATTTATATGATAATAGTGGAAAGTAAGTTTTTATAGACGAGTTTTCACTTCAGATGATTTTCAAAAAATTTATTAGGGTGGAGTTAAGGAATTAATAAGACTTTAGGTATGTTCAAGCTTTTCAATTCAATTTTCATTATTCAAATTCCTCAAAAAGAAAAATTTTATTATCTACCACCATCAAGATAAAAAACCTGACAGAATATTTGGAAAATATTCTCAACCGCTAATGATGCCTCAATTTTCATTTTAAATTTTGAGGTAATACTTTCCCCCAACAAATACTCTTCGTTGTTTGAAAAGTCAAAATGGAAAACTGCAGCGAATCATCGAACAATAGCTGCCGCCAACTTCCTGAGAATTCCCCGGGAGTTTCTAGCGAGAATGGCGCATTTCTTATGGAAAAACTGCTCCGCTGGCCAATTTTCACAAGTGATTTTGCATCGTAGGCATTGTCTGCTTGTCAGAGGATTTATATCTGACTTCATAGAATTCTGCCTGTCAGCTCCGCAGCTCCAATAAGCTCGTGCTGACTTCGAACACGGTGAGCGTATTATTTTGATTGACATTGGAGATATATACCGAGTGTATAACGTCAAGAGATCAGGTTTAAGAGCAGTTTCATGTCGTTAATAAGTACACTTCTACAACAAAACTGACGTTTGTAATTATGTCAGTTTTTTCTCAGATTAAATCCAAAATAAAAGCATAATTGGGAAGAACATTTTGCAAATTCGTCAATCAATCAATCAAAATATGCTTTATTGTCTTTAAAATTTCTCAATTCATATACACAGCGAAATATATAAGAGTTACTTATATGCTATTAGAGGATGAATGTCACACGAAATAATAGAGTCCTGATGTAAAACATAAGTTCCAAAAACACATCAAGCTCACATTTCTATACAAAATATTCACAAACTTTACATCATCAACAGTAGAACAAAACTTTTTTCGAAACCGAGAATAAGTGTCAAATTTTTGACAGGGGGAAGCTGTTCACAGCAGTCAATGATGTTAATGATCGAAACATAATAGATAAATTAGTAAGGAATAAAATGGTAATTTCACAAGTATTCCCATTCATCGAACCAGAAGGAATGAAATATAATAGCTTAACTTGTTTCGACAAAGCTTCCAACAAATTACAATCCTTTTTCTCTAATCTAGATTTCAAGTTAGCATTCAAAACAAGAAATAGTCTAGGAAAATACATAACTAAAACAAGTCAAAAATAGATGAACTCAGTAAATCGGGAGCTTATAAACTTTAATGCGGAAATTGCGATGAAATATATGTAGTTCGGACACATAAAATTTCAAAACAGGTGAAGTTACATAATTCATAACGAATATTCAATATATGCTAAACATATAATAAAAGAGGAACATGACTTCAATTCGGATTTCAAAATTTTACATCTCGGAACAAAAAGTTAAAAATTAAATCTTATGGAAACTTAATAAATTAATGGTTATAAAAATTCACAGAAGTTACTTAACAACCAATTGGATGTGAACAGCCAACAACGTCTTGAGATAAGGACTCAGCTCTCTCTTCAGATTTCATCGTGACGTAGTATGCTGTAGGCCTAAAAATTTTACGATGCAATTGCATGGCACATGGCCTACGTAGCGGTATTGCCAGTATAGCCAAATTATACGTTGAGTAGATATAAGATATAATGAAATATTGTTTTAATATTACAATCCGAAGTGTTACACTTTATGTTTTAATTGTTATTGTCCAAATTTTCTACCAAGAAGCATACTTAAAATTTGCGAAAAAATATAATTCGATTAACTCAACACAAATTTGAAGTAATATTTAATATTCCCCAGTATTGTTTGGTGTGGCAACGCTGTTGAAACCTACCCCGCACGTGTTGACGTTCGCTTCGCACACTTGTTCTATTGGAAACTAGATCATTGATTTAAGACGCTCGTCAAAAAATTGCTCATTTGTATTGATTTCCACAAATAATTCTTTTAGTTAGCTTATGCATTTGAATTAATTGCTATAAGTGAAGTGTTTCAGAATGCCATATAAGTGTTGTGTGCCTGGATGCAGGGGAAATTACACAAACGCTACAAAAGTGTGAGTGTTTCGTTTTCCTAAAAATGCCGAGATTCGCCGTAAATGATATGTGCAATACCTCGTGATGATTTCGAGCCGAACAATAACAGTCGGGTTTGTGAAAATCATTTTGGAAGTCAGGATTTTATAAGGGACATATCACAACAGGATTCGAAAACCGGTGAGATCTTTTCAATTAGTTTAGCTTTGCCACGACTCAAAGATAGTAGCATTCCAAGTAAATTTCCTAAATGTCCAAATTACTTATCAAAAGACGAGAAGTATCGTCAGAGTAAAGACGAGAAACTAAAGGTATCGGACGAAGTCCGTTTCAAAAAAGCTATTGAGGACAGCAAAAATGAATATTTAGAACATATGAAGCGTACTGTTTACAAAACTTTCGAGGAATTCAGTTTATCAGTTCAATCTTTTAATTTAGAAAAAGCGTGGTTTATAATAAATGATGAAACAAGAACAACTTTATTTAAACTGGATTACACGCCGGGTCCTTCAATTACGTGGTCAGTAGTTATAAGCGATAATTTAGAAATAAATACCTATTGTTATGCTCAATCAATAAGTGTTGAAGTAGGTAAAGTAAAGACCCCATTCATTTCAAGTAGTTTGGACGAAATAAAAAATTTACTTAATGTGATTGATAATGCAAAAAATTAAAATGTCACTCGTGTCATAATTTGTTGATCTATAATAATGAAGAACTCATTGTAGAAGATAACTTCAATCTTATAAATAATTTGAATCGAGGTGGTCTTCATTATCCCCAAGATTCAGTAGTTCAAATTGTCGTAAATTCATATATAATATTTCAAAAAATAATCAATAGCCATGAAGATAAATTCTTAAACGTATTTTGCCAAAGAACTTTTCTATCTAAATTAATTTTTGAATATATTCGTAAAGAAAATCACCTACTTCATTTCGAAGCATGCGACATTCATTCTTCTAAAACCATTGTTGGTATATTATTGGATTGTATCTCAAATACATTGATTAAAAACTACTGCTGCAAGAAAAATGATCGCTTAGGTAAAGGTAAGAAACGGAAAATAACAATTTATCAAAAGTAGAAAACTATTTCGGCGAACATTACCTCAAGCGAGACCTCAAGATATTGATTATATTGAACTAAAAACATTGGTTTTATATACTATATGGCAAATATCGATAGAAAAACTTAATTCACTTTGTTGGCTACAATACTAAATGATTCGCAAATTTTTTTACTACTTGAAAATAGTCGGAAAATGAATTTGAAACATTGATAAATACATAGAACCGATAGCTACGCAGCGTTCGCTCGGCCGCCAGGCGATGACGTCACAAATCAGTCCTGAGTCTTTATACTCAAGACGTTGTTGGAACAGCTCCCCTCTTATTAACATTTTCAATGAATAAAGGTAGTTTGTTCTCAGAATCCCAGAATGGATTTCCCAAATTTATAATTGTACTTTGCAAACCTTGTATAAGATATTTCAGTTTCAGTTTGAAATTCGCACCTAAAGAACCTGTAGTGTCAGGAAAACGCGTTGTGCAACTGTTGTTGTTTTATTATATGTGAAAATCTTTAAACGTAAAAAAATTTACTAGGACCCCTTCAAGTAGCTAAGGAAGCTGAACAAGCTTTTAAGATTCTCCATTTATGAAGTACGTACTTCTGAATGCAATTTAGCATGAACAATAAATTGAAGAAAAATTATTGTGTGATTTTATGAAACCACGATGCAAGTGAAACTTTTTTTCGTTTTGTAGGCTATTAACATAAAAATTTTCAGAAAATTATTTGATTTAGGATATAAAAATTTCGTTTTTAATCTTAACTTAATTGAGGCGTTGAAATTGAAAAGGAGGTAAGTGCCAAAATTGCCGAAAATTATTTTTTTCACTGAAACGATTCTAAATGCCAATGCCAATAGCGTTGAAAAGGAGGTAAGTGCATATCACCTCTCGTTTAGTTTTGAGCGGTGTCACCAGATGCCGCTGGTGGCAACAGAACTATCTATGTCAGGGGTGCTCAGACTTACAGTGCTGGCGATCTACCAAAAAACAACTTAGATGGAAGGCGATCGACCAACTTAATGTTACTAAATAAGAAACAAATTAATTTTTAGCACTTCAGAAACACTGTGCTGCCACGTTCTCGCGGGGGCGGTGTTGCCATGCGCCTCGCGATCGACTCTGAAAGTTTCCGCGATCGACCAGTCGATCGCGGTCGACCGTTTGAGCACCCCTGATCTATGTTATCACCTAAAACACAGTGCCATGAAGTTCAACAAAAAAACTAAATTCCAAATTTACTATTCGAATGTGTATTCACATGTGATTTACTTAGCTGCTTTTTGGGGCCAAGCAAGACAACAATATATCAATAGATTACGAATAGCCCAGAATAAAATAGTTAAAACTTTATTTACTTTTCCATATAGGACAAATACAACAATGCTTTACAAAGATCTAAAAATTTTGAAAGCCCCTGATATAGTTAAACTGAATAGTGTCAAAAATATTTACAAAATCAAAAACAACCAAACTGAAACAGAAGTCAACCTAACTCAAAATTGTGACATACATCATTACAACACGAGAACAAATCAACATTTCCACATACTACCAAATGCAACTAATGTTGGGAAAAAAAAGACTACATTTCAAGCTCTACAATGGTTCAACAAAATTCCCGAACATATTAAAAACAGTCCGTCCATTGACAGTTTCAATAGAAAGATGAAAAAACTCCTCCTAGAGAACCTATGATTTGTAAAAAGTGATCTCTTCCTCTGACTACAATAGTTATTTAAGTTAAAAAAATTTATATAAGTTACTAAAATGTTAGGACATGCATGTCACTCATACAATCTTACATGTTATACTCATTATGGATCTTGTTATCTCTTAGAGTACTTTAATAAATAAAATAAAAGAATGACTGTTTGCATTACAAAGGTGACAACTGCCGCAGCATGGGTTCACCATACATTTATAAAGATATTTGTAAATAATCTTAGAATTTTTTTTTTACATTATTATCTAACAATGTTTGCATGTAACCGTATAGTAAATACATTTTCTACTCCGAAAGGTGCGTTCTTGTTATTTATTTATGTATCAATTTGGTTTTTTGCTCCTCCTGGAAAATTTAAGTTTTGGCACTTACCTCCTTTTCATAGTCAACGCCTCAATTATTGAAAAATGGTAATGATAATGGGGAACCAATTGTAGACAAAATATTCAATTATAGAATATTATTTCAATTGGCGTATTGGAGTACGGTATACATAATATATACAATCATTTAGATGATAAACGCATATTAAAAACTAAGTGGAATATTTATTTAAATCATTGAATCGTTTTCAACTTGAATCATTCTATCAATATCGACCGGTTTATTCAACTCACTAGCTGTATCGTGTGTTATCCATCACAATAAAATTAATAATAAAAAATTATTTACATTAATATACAGATCAACACTTGCACGAATAATTGAGAATATAAATACGGTCAGCTGATTGAGCGCCGCCATATTGGCCTTGGCTGCTGTGCCATGCGCCATGCGGCTGTAATGCGAGACGCGATAGATGGACGAAAAATTTTCACGTTGATAAGGATATTTTATGTTTCCTCTTCTTAGTGATAGTGGGATGTGATAAGTGTCAACTTCTGGCAATATTCATTCACTTTTAGTCAGCAATTTGCAGTATGTTCATTTTCGGTTATAATATTGAACAAAAATATTTTATTTATTTCAGTGAATGGTCTCAAATAGGCAAGTATTTCGTATAAGTTCCATCATCTACTCTAATGGGCTTGAAACTATGGACATTACCTAGTAAACATAATTTTAAATGATAATCGTTGAATCTAGTGTATATTTACAACATCAATATCTTACCCAGGGTGTGAACCCGGTACCGTCTGTGTCCTAGACCATTTGCTCAACTGTCTAGACCACAGTGGCTGATAACCAAAACTTTTAATAAGGTTTCATTAGCCTGAAATAAGAATCATTATCTTCACTTGAATGCTTTATAAAAAATTAATAATGGTCTTATAAAAATATTATTCAAATTTGATAAATATTGAATAATGAATCAAGCCATATTAGTAAGATTTACTAAGCAATATATTTTGTGAATTGAATTGTCCAAGATTTTTGCTATATTTCATTTTTAAAATGATAAATTTGAGAGAAAAGGCATATCAGGTTTTTCTGCAAATTGCTCTTGCTGATAACCTTTTGAAACAACATAAACTCCTGTATATTCAGGATAAAACAAAAACTACTGAATTTGCAGATAGATTCGTCCTGAATTTACATGCTGTTTTAAAGTTATCTCCATCCGTCATAACTTTGAATATCTACTGTTTTTATTGCGGTACCAAAATTTGGTTTACATACGAATTGTTTGCGTTATTTATTTCTTTATTGAATGGAATGATGAGAGTATCATCATTCAAAATCAGCTATTTCTGAAAGTTTATTACACGGATATAACGTGCCTTATTTCATCTACATATTCCATATATGTGATGTTTCTGGGAAAATACCTACCAATTTCCGTCTCAATCTTTCCACTCATGCGATAAGCTGAAAATTGGACGGGGTGTAGATGGCTATACCTGCGTTATGCCATCCTCATATTTGGGGAAATCATTGCCCGGGGCAAGTGGAAAGCTAGAATATATCACGACTAATTCATATAATCCTCGGCATTGTACATCAGGGGTGTATTCCACAGATTCTTTGATGCTTTTTTGAAATTATTAGTATTTTAAAATATAACTCTGGCAACTGGCAAAAAAGTATTTAAATTATAAGTATTTATTAAAAGTCATTTTATTTTAAAAATTTAAATCCATGCAGTCAAGTATGTTTATCAATATATTCTATGATCTTATGTCAGAGTAAGTATACCCAAGGAAACATGTAATTTATTCAACAAGCGTCAAACTAAATATTTTGTAAATTATTTCGCGTATTTCACAATTTCTACGATGGATTATACTAATATTGCCAGTGATAGTGATACACCACAAGTTACTTGGAGGACAGTTTAAATAACAAGATTGATATTTCTAATAAAATATTAAACTGTCAACCATGCACTTCCAACGGAGACATATCTACTAATAATCTCTGCATTTCTGATGAGAACAAGACAATTTCTGGCAACCAACTATAGCATCGTCGTCCTCGGGAATAAATATTGGAAATAATTGATCTAATTTTACTATTAATTATTATTGCAATAAATAATTTTGTTATTCTCATTAATTTTCATTAAATGCATTATTTCTATATTCTTTGGTCGTTTTTTCACGGTAAAAAAAGATCTTTTTTTCACTAGTTAAAAAATGGAAAACTTTGCGTATCCATAGCGATTCGTAAATGTAGTCTTCTTTTGACAGTTGCACAAAAACATATATATATATATATATATATATATATATATATATATATATATATATATATACATATATATATATATTATATATATATATATATATATATATATATATATATATATATATATATATATATATATATATATATATATATATATATATATATATATATATATATATATATTTATATAGGGTGTTTCCAAATAAGTGTGAAAAATTTTAGGGAATGATTTTTTTTCTTGAAATTGCTGAAGTGTTAAGAAGTGTTATTTCGTGGGCATTTTGTATCGATAAAAAGGCTACCTATGAATATTTTCTTGATTTCGTTGAAATCTTTTGAAGGGATGAAACATGCTTTCATTTTCTACCAGAACATCTTAACGAAATGAAATTTCTTATTTTAAAATATCTGTTGAGAAGAATGAATTAGTGCTTATCTTTTTCAACTCTAACATGAACAAAATCGAAATTGAAACAACAGATACATCTACTGATCAATTTAATCTATTTTATCTTATACGTGTTATTTTTGCAATGAATTTAGTGATTTTCCGGCCGAGCTCCCGAAAACATTGCGCCGAATCCAAGCAGACCCCAAAACATATGAAATAAATATGTAACAGGTTAAACTCACATCTCCATTCATAATTATACCAGCGGCACACGAAATGGCTTTGGGGCGTTTTGACAGCATGCATATAAATTCAAATCGCGGATACGGTTCGCTCAAGTTTTTAATTGAACTTGAAAATGAGGTAACGGAAATTCGTAAATACGTGGAAAAGGGGGTAGAAAATAAACCGGCGCTGATCTACGTTGGTGGTTAAATGTACGTGTTTGAGCCTGATTCAATATGAACGAGATAGAAATTAAATTACTGAAAAACAATTAGTATTCGATAAACTAGCAAATAATTGATACACAATGTCAAAGTCGCAGCCAACTATGGTAATTTTTAAAAACGTGAAATATTGAAAAAACTAATAATCAAAACTGCATTTGATACATCATTCAATTTAAAAGAAATTTAATGTAGATTTCAACAAAAAACATTAAATATGGCATGTGCCATAGAAAGAACATCAACTTTGTGTTATATATCGAAAACTAAATGTAATTAGAAGTGTTAGTTTTCAGTGATAAATTGGTCTCCAAAAACACTAAAAAAAATTCGTCTTCGAAAAATCGATAATTTTGATAATAAAAAGATATGGCGACTTTTTTCAACAATGAAAACTTTTGAAAATTCCTCTGTAGCTTGACAACGACTTGACGTATCAAAAAGCGGTTTTCATATTCTAACTTGTCTGGAAAATCGAAGCCAGGACATTTCTATTCAGTTTTCGCAATCTATGCTAGAAGTACTCTAACCCCCCCAAATTCTTTCAAAATTAGCCCACCCTGTATACACGCAATTATTGTTTTATTGTAATTTTGTTATCTGATATAGATTGGCGGATTTTTTTGAGTTATTGAATCAATAAAAAAACAGTAGTCAACTGAGAAAGACCAAAAATTGTGATAAATCTTCTTTTCGTACCTATATACAAGAAGTTTTGAATAAAATATTCACCTCATCAAAAACTACTGATCTATTCACATTTGTATCTACCTTATACATATATTTCTAATTTTGTTAAAACTTGTTGCTTCTATTCTTCACGATTTTGCGTAGTTTTCAATTATCAGATAATTTCTTTCACCATCATTATCACCTCCTCAAGGATATGGCGAGAATCAGCAGGTGAAAAATTGTCCGACTGTAAATCTGAAAATCCCGTGTGAATTTCTCATCACCAAACAGCAGATAAAAATTTTCCACTCCTGAAAATTTTTATTCCTTTCCTTTCTTCGAAGCTTTTAATTGCGTTTTTCATTTACACAGAGGAAACTAAAGACTCTTATACTTCGAGAAAATTAATAACATCGCGCGGCATATTTTCCGAGGTAGCGGAAAATGAAGGATGATGCCTCATTTCACGCTAATGTTCTTTCGCATGGAAAATTGGATTTTTGGAGAAGGGGAAAACTTTTCGTAACAACGTTTCGAACTGAATGATCTTCTACAAATTTACGAGACAGTTTTCGCGATTTCTGAAGAATCATTTTAGGTTCGACATCATAAATTGAGATAAATGATGATAAAACGATTTTTAGATGTTACATCATGTTTCATTGTTTACTATTTTCAATCTCATGGTTGATCTATTAAATTTTATAATTAGGTATAATATGTATAGAATAAAAGTATCGTTTTTAACTATTTTCAATGTCATAGTTCATCTTTCGAATTTCATAATTAAAAATAATATGTATAGAATAAAAGTAAGATAAATGTGTGCATAATAAATGACTCCGAAAAAAAATGTTTGACGGTGAATATTGTGTTGTCAAAAAGGTTGATGGAAAACTGAGACTCAGAAGATTTATAGCTATTTCTGGGCGTTTTGTTCAATTTCTGTCGTTAATGCATCTCCTCTGAATTTATCGTTTCATTGTTTGGTAGAAGCTCATATTACAGGATCTCTTCCCAATCCTACCGAATACAAAGCATGGCTTTCTTTGGGTGAAGAATGCCTTTTTGAGTGGCAGAAGCTGGTTTATCCCATTAAGTGAAAAATAGAAATTCTTCAATAATTTGAAAATCATCTAATAATTTTCCAAGACAGCTGGTAATACGTATGCATTTACAATGCAAGAGTGAGGTATAGAAAATGTCAGTTCAATAATTTCTGAATTATTAGCAGGATTTCACTTTAAAAACCTGCTCATTAAAATGAGTGTGATTAGCAAAGTTGGACCTAGGACCTAGGAATAGTTTTTCGTTTCATGACTTTTTATGATGCTTGGCAACAAAAACTCCATTTCATATATATATATATATATATATATATATATATATATATATATATATATATATATATATATATATATATATATATATATATATATATATATATATATATATATATATCTATATATATTTATATATATATATATATATATATAATATATATATATATATATATATATATATATATATATATAGATATATCTATATATATATACAGGGTTGCGATAAAGTATGGAACCAAGTAAATATCTTTCGAAAGAAAGAGAGAATATTTATGAAATTTTGCAGGTAAGTCCAATGGCGCAAAATGCATCTGATGTATGATTTTTGTTGATAATATACTTCCGGTTGTACCGGAAATAGACCTTAGGTCGCTTATTTTAAATGGGATACCCTATATATTATTACATTTTTGGATTCTACCTAAGATTCTAGGCAGATTTTATGCATCATGTCCTATACCTAAGTCTAAGCGTTTTTGACATATTTAGGTTTTTATGTCAAAAACGACGATTGCAAGCCCTAATATAATTATCAATTGTTCCTATAAGGAAGCCTTTTTTACTTACTTTGGGTTAGATTCCTTGTTGAAAAGAACTCACTTCAATAGATTTTGAATAATATTTTGATAACTAGTTATACAGGGTGTGCAAAAAATAAGATCTAAAATGAGATTGAGAAAACTGACAAAAATCAATTTTTTCAAATGGAAACCCTCCATTTTCTTTATTCTGTAGTATTAAGCATTTAAACAGAAGGTAACTTTGTATGAGGTTATCTTCACCTAAAATTTGAAGTTTTCGAAATATTGCCAATTTGATATTTTTATATGGCAATTTTGCATTCAATCGTTAAACAATTAGATCTAGGATAGCCACGATCGTATTTGACATTTCAAATCATCGTTATTCTCGTTTATCACTTACTACATATGCACACACACAACATCAATTTGTTTATCTGAACGTTTTTTCACGGCAATGTAAAAAACTCATCAGAAGAAGTTGAATTGATTTTTGTCAGTTTTCTCAATCTTATTTTAGATCTTATTTTTTGCACACCCTGTATGACTAGTTATCCAAATATTATACAAAATCTATTAAAGTAGGCCCTTTTCAACAAGGAATTTAACCCAAAGTAAGTAAAAAGGCTTACTTATAGGAACAACTGATAATTATATTAGGGCTTGCAAGCGTCGTTTTTGACATAAAAACCTAAATATGTCAAAAACGCTTAGACTTAGGTATAGGACATGATGCATAGAATCTGCCTAGAATATTAAGTTGAATCCAAAAATGTGATAATATATAGGGTATCCCATTTAAAATAAGCGACTTAGGGTCTATTTCCGGTACAACCGGAAGTATATTATCAACAAAAAATCACACATCAGATGCATTTTGCGCCATTGGACTTACCTGCAAAATTTCATAAATATTCTCCTTTTCGTTCGAAAGATATTTACTTGGTTCCATACTTTATCGCAACCCTATATATATATATATATATATATATATGCTCGTATGTATGTATGTGCTTATGTATTTTAAACTTGTTGTTGATTATTTTAAGTTATTAAAGAATTTTCCTTGTTCACCTCAAATGATATATGAGATTAATCTAACTTTACACAATGTTCGTGAGTGGTGGATTTCGACATATTGAATATTTTCGCTTTTTTACGAGTTGTAGGTATCGCATAGGTTATTCTAGATCAGTGTTTTAGTCTGATCTTTATCTATAGGTAGGGGAGGGTTACGTAGGTGCTCTTCATCTTCAAGGTCGAACTCGCCAACTTCAAACCTACCAAACCAATTTCGCCATAAACAGTGCAAAAAGAGTCAGTTGGAAAACTAGAAAGGCCTCGGGAACAACTTAAGATTGCATACTTGAATTTACAAAGTATTAGAAACAAACTGGATCTTGTGAAGTGCTTTGTTGTGAAAGAAGATTGTGATATACTGGTGGGTACTGAAACATGGTTGGAAGAGAATGAAATACTCCTTTTTCAATTAAATGACTTTTCTGCTGTACATGCCTGCAGAGCTGGTATAGGGGGTGGGGTAGCTATCTATGTACGAAAATCAATCAAATATCGTGTAATTGAGACATCAAGCAAAGAGGAGCCAATAAACTGGATATGTATTAGCTTAGGTATGCATAACTTAAAAATAAGTGTTATATATAAACCTCCCTCCCTTAATAATTGTCATTTCCTTCCGTTTTTGGAATCTGTAATGCTACAGCACTCTAAAAAACATATAATAATAGGTGATATGAATATTAATTTTATGTATGATTCTCAAGATACCAAAGATTACAATGACTTGGTAGCAGGAAGCAACTTTAAAATAAATAATATAAATCAGTGATGAATGGCAACCAGAGTTTACCAAGAGTGTCGAAGACACTTATAGACCATGTTCTTAGTGACGATAGTGGTAAGATAGATTGTAAAGTTACTGGTAGGGAGAATGCACTTTCTGATCATGAATTACTGTTCATAGATATTAAAACTCATATACAAATTCATAAGCCAAAGGTAGATTATGAGGTCAAATCTGTGAATTATAATAAGTTTGTGAATTTATTTAGGGAAAAAGTTTCTGGTATGAATGTGGCAACGTTTCAACAATTAATCGTGTTAGTTAGAGAATGCAAAAAGAAGTCAGAGTATAGTAAAAAAATTAAGAATTCGTTCAAATAACACCTGGATGAATAATGAAGTACTTGAGATGATAAAGAAGCGAGACAAAATTTATAAAAAAAAAGGTTAACGAACCTGAGAACGCACATTTAGTCTCCGAGTTTAAACACATTAAAAATCAGATAAACAATAAGATAAATGCTTTAAAAAATCGATACTTTCGAGAAAAATGGAAATTGGCCGGAAATAATGTGAAGAAACAATGGGCATTTATTAATAGCTTCATAAAAAACTAAAAAGATGAAGTTGACATTGATTCACTATTGATAGAGTATAATACTGTAGATAGTCAACTAGATATATTAAATAAATTGAATGAGTATTTTTCTCAGGTTGGAGAAATCGATTGTAAAAGATTTAGAAACTGAAATTAATCAATTGAATGGTAATTTTATTGTCAGTGAACTATATAACAATAGCTCAATATCCGTACCTTTAATTAATGAACATGAGTTGTTAGATATCATTAAGGAACTAAGACAAAACACAGCTCCCGGTCATGACGAAATTACAGTTAGGGATATAAATAATCTTGGAGAATGCATACTACCAATTCTAGTACATCTGATTAACAAAACTATCCAAAGTGGAATTTTTCCACAGGAATTGAAAATTAGTAAAATTACTCCAATCTTTAAGTCGGGGGATAAAAAATTCATGAACAATTACAGACCTATTGCGGTATTGAGTGTATTCTCTAAAATCCTAGAAAAATTAATAAAAAAAATAATGTTATCTTTCATAGATATCCACAAATTGACCGATAAATTTCAGTATGGTTTTATAAAAAATAGTAGCACACTTGGTGCTGCTGTTGATTTCATAGACTATGTCTCAAGAGCGTTAGATAGGAAAGAAGTTGTAATAGCAGTGTTCGTCGACTTGAAAAAAGCTTTTGACGTGGTAAGCATAGATATTTTGTTAAATAAATTATTGAGAATGGGATTTGGGGGTATTATGCACAGCTTGATCAAAACATATTTACTTCAAAGAAATCAATATGTAAAGCTTCAGGATACAAGTAGTGCGTGGTTGTCTAGTGCTTACGGGGTGCCACAGGGGTCGGTTCTTGGACCACTGTTGTACTCCCTATATGTACTCAATCTTAAGCTTGCCAATCTGGAGGCCAGATACTTCACCTTTGCAGATGATACTGTTTTGCTATACGCCGGATCAGATGAAATCACCCTCAATAAACAAGTGAATAATGATCTTGATGCTTATCTCAAATGGTTGCATTCAAATAAATTGAAAAATTAATATTGATAAGACCAAATATATTGTATTTAAGCAGAAAAATAAAATAATTAATGAACTACATATTAGCATAAACGGTGTTCTGTAGAGAAAGTATTGTGTATGAAATATTTAGGATTAATTGTAGATGAAAATTTGAACTGGTCATCACACATTACTAAAATGTCTGAAAAAATAGTTTCAATGTTACCCGCTTTATATAAAGTAGAGATTATTTGTCTATGGAAAGTAAATTTCAGGTCTATAATGCATTTTTTTTAGCACATTTTAGGTATCTCTTGCCTGTGTGGGGTATGTGTGGTGAAGTTAATTTTGATAAAGCACAGAAAATTACAAAATAAAATACTGAAAATATTGTTCAAGTATGATTGGCTCACTAGCACTAACATAATATATTCAGAACTGAATTTAAGTCGGTTAAAGGAAATTCTAGATAAAGAGCAGTGCAAACTTGTTTATAAAATAATTAATAACCATCAAAAATGTAACATAAATATTGAATTTTGCTTTGATTTGCATGATTACCAAACAAGATCCCATAATAACATCCATCAAGCATATACAAGGACTAATATCGGTTTAAACAATCCAATTATAGATGCAATTAAAACATTTAATAATTTACAAAAATTTATAAAAGATTCAAATAATTATAAGAGTTTTGTTAGAAAATTAAATGTTTATATAAATGTTAATTGACTATATTGTATATCACTGTATTTATCGTAGATTTTGTTATTCTCGAGGCCAGTGCCTAAAAGCACTGATTTGAGAAATTTTACATTGGTACATGTATTGTAATTAATGTTGTTTGAATAAACGGTATTTCAAAAAAATATTGTTTGTCGCGTGTGTTCCATTTTTGCCTTTTTGGTAAAAGAAAAGTATTACATCCCTTGAATACAACTTTTTTCTTCTATATGAGATGTACATTAAAAATTTTACGAAACTGTTCATCATCTTATATAATATTCAGCTTTTCTAATCTCCTGTTTTTTTTTTCATGTCTTTCTTTCACTCGACGCTTCTGGAACTTGAAGAGCACAACTAGAGTAAGTATTAGTGATAAATCTTCAGATATTTGTTTTTTATATTAGAATTCATGAGTGACTGTTAAATTACAAGTGAACCTGGTCATCTGGTTCGTCTATTGACCTGGAAGATCTTCAGCAAAACGAAAATACAAATCAATTATTGGGAGATAGTTGAATTGTTACATTTATATTTGTTCTAATCTCATAAAACAAATCATCATTTCGAAGGTTGCATATTGTACACTAACTCAAGTCAAATAAAGATTTAAAACTCATTAATTCAATTTGGAGGGGAAACAGAACCACTAAAAATTTCAAAATCGAGATGAAATTTCTGAAGAAAATGAGAAAAAATATTCTCTGATACCAACTCAAGTCTTATTAGAATTTTCCACCCTCTGAATCAGTTTGGGGTACTATAGCGGTGCACAAAACCTTCTAGTAGGGGAGCCCAAGCGGGGATTTCGCGATTTACTCAAGCGCGGCAGAGTAACATATTGGGGGAAATCTTGCACCCTGCCAAGTATCCCCACCATACATGAACCCTTAATGTGGGGGCGTTCGTCTAGGGCAGCTGATCAGATAAGTAAAAAAAATTGATCGTTCGAAAAACTCGAGCGCGTCAGATTAAGGCAAGGTGAGTTGATGACATGCAGAAGAGTATGCATTTCACTGATCTGACGATTTGCACTTGGCTTAAGGAAATAGGAGACTAAAAAAGTTGCAAAAAGAAAACGTTATCTTGACATTCTCGAGCACGGTTAAATTGTTATTTTAATTTTGAAGGAAATGTCACGATTTTTTTTTGCATTTTCGAATATCGGCGATGAGTTTTGGTCTCGTACGGTCACCCCTACCATGCAAACCGGCAGATTTAACATACCTTCGTTATCAGAGACGATGTGGGGTATATAAACTATCAATATCTGACGCGCTCGAGATCTGCACACGTTTCCCTCCCCCAGTGAAATGGCATACATCATATAACCTTTCTTTCGTTTTAGCATCTAATCTTCAAAAGGTCCCATTGACGCTCGAGTAAATCCCCATTTAGCATCTCGAGCTCCCCTACTATTTAGAACCGCTAAAAAACATGTAAGATCTAAGTACAGATTACTTATATGACTTTTTAGAGTCTGGAACAGTTCAATATTTTGTACCTAGGCTACGTGTTAAGATCCTCTAAATATACTTACATCTTGCTCACGCAATAAGGCCAAATCTAGAGGTTCAAGCGTAACCTGATCACTATACGCATGCGTCGCTATTTCAGAACTACCGGGAGTACCCCACAGGCCAAATCCCCAGCAGGAAGCAGCACTGGAGCACTTCCGCCGGAAGCGAGGACGCCCACGGCGTCCAACAAGGCGCTCCAGAATGTCAAAGGGGACCATCCATCGGTAAGCCAGGATGTAAGCATGATCTGTTTTCTTCTTCTTACCTAGACCTAGATAAAATGAAAATAGAGCAAAAATACGAATTTTAATTGGGTGTAGATTAAAAGATTCTCAATTCCTTGAAATATTCTGACAAAACTGGCTCAAGTAGTTCGTTTTACATACTTTGTATCTTCGTATTTTTTCTCTATTCATCAATTCGGAGACTTTTCTCATGGAAAGCTACTATTGATGTCAGTTTGGGTGTTAAATGTTGTATTGAACTGATGTTGTAAAATTTGTGTTTATAAAATGAGTTTATCAACTTATTAATTTTAGATCATTTTGATTTTTCATAACAATTTACCTACGAATGATGGTCATACTTTCACTGAAATAACAACCACGATTAAATTTTTTTCGTTAATAAAAAATTATGGTACCCGATTTTTTTTCAATGTTTTCAATAATCTTGGTAATAGAGAGAGAGAGAGAGAGAGAGAAACGTTTATTAATGGCCATCGACCTGAGGTCCTTCAGCCTTCTTGGTAATATTTTCACTGAAGTGGTAGATTTGACTGAATTTTCAACGTTGAATGAATATTTAGAAAATAAATCTCCGAAAATTATAAATTTCTTTCAGGAGCGGCAAGGAGAAATATCTCGCCATGACGAGAAGCCAATTAATTACTTCTTTGCAAGAAAAACTTTGAGAAAAATACAGAGGTAGATTCATAATTGCAAATAATTCTCAGATCGTCGATTTAAAAGTAAACGTAATATGTATTTCCGCTGATATTCTCTGTTTCATTTCTACCAATACTTTCCGAAGGTAAACCAACTCGAAAATTCTAATTTTAACCAATAAAACTTAATCAGCAATCAATTTTGTAAATTTATTTGCATATCAGAGCAATTTCCCTGCAAAGTATACTGATCGGCTGCAATTTTCACCTGAATATTCAAATTTTCCTCTAATTGAACTGCTATCGGACCCCCCCTTTAATTCTGTCTCAATGTGAACGAGACAATGGGATATTGGGTACCTATTTTCAGTACTGAATTATCCAATTTCCTCTGCTAGACGACGTTTGATTAAATTTCCCCTAAATTGCTTATTTTTTCGTTCTTATAAGGCAGTCGATAAGACGGCGCTTATATGTTAGCTGTGTCGAGTGTCAAACTGATTTCTCGTGAATATTTGTACAGTATCAAAGTGAGTATTAAATGATATATAAGGGAGAAATTGCTGAATAGGGGTTTTCAGTTTCGTTTAAATATTTTTTTCATCCTCCAGCTGATTATTTAATTTTTTTATTGAATTAACATAACTAAGTCTAAACAAAAGAACCATCATGAAAATTCTGACAAAATTAAAGAAGATTTTTATCTTCGCTGAGTCTGAAATGGTAAAACGTTTTGTTTGAGTATAATTTTCATAATTAGAAATGAGAAAAGGTCCCTCATTATGTTGGAATTATAAATGTCATAACTCCCGCTATTCGGAGAAGGCATTTGCTAAGTGATGTTACACATAGGGGTGAATCATGCAACCCCTATTTCATTTTTCACCAGAACTTTTCAACAAAATGAAATTTCTTGATAAAAAAAATATGTGTCAGGAAGAGTGATTCAGTGCTTAACTTTTTTAACTCTTGTGTTTTTTCCGTAAGAGCAACAGTTTCTTAATAAAAAAATAAAATATATCCCCATGCATGAACTGATCTGCAAATGGAATCGAAAAAATCTAGTAGGTCGCTGTCAAATCGCTTTGATTTTTCATGTGACATTTAGTTGAAAGTTCAATTATGCCTTTTAAATCTTCGATATCGAGGCTCATATTTGAAAGCCTGTAACTCTTCAATAAGCTTTTGTTTACATGAAATACCCCTTCAATTTTGAACATGGAATCACCCCTATTCATTTTTATTATTAAATTTATTCAATATGGGGTTATGTTGCACCTCGACCTTGAGGTCTATTGTACCTCTTATCAGAGCTGTTTTCTGTTCTACGCTATCTACCTACAGCTCGCCTTCTAGTTCCAGAATATTAATAATTATAAAACTTTCGTACTTATTTGGACACACAATGTATAGATTCCTTTTTTTTATCGGTTACGTTTTCCGACTCATCGAATTTCCCGTCGCGAGTGTACCAGGTGACAATATTATTAGTCTACGTCTAGTGAAATTTTCGACACTTCTAGGGAGTTTATCTCGTTCTTTTATTCCCAGGTGTATCGAAAAATATTATTAACGGCACATTTACTTCCATGCGGATTTACATTTATATGGAATTTTTCATGCGAGAAAATTCACTTCCTGAACGTTTTCCGTTTGTTTCGAGAATAATCTTAAGCTATCTTTTTTTAGTTGTTATATTTACGACTTATCGGAAATACTGAGAGAGAATAGAATGCGAAATGAAGAAAAGTGCCTAGTTTGCGTGAAAATATAATATGCTACCACCTGAACTGAAAATAGCAACAATGCTATCAAAATTATGCTTTTTTTAGTTATCATCGTCAATAACTCATTTATTTCTTGAGATTTTATAGATTTTATACAGTTTATAACATCGATTTCTCGAGTTTTTCGAAATACAAAATGATTTATTGTAGCAGTAGGCTGTGGGAAATATTGACCTGACTGATTTATTTCATGAGTTTATGAGCTATAAAAAATCACAGGCTTCGTCGGGGATTTACGATTTCGAAATCAAAATTTTTATTTGCACATGTTTTGAGCCAGTCTTTCTTTCGGTGGTTACTCCTCCGTGTCTCGTCCGATTTTTTGTCTTTTTTTTGTAACACTTGCATGGACAATCCCATCATTCTAGCGTATAATTGTGTAATTATCAAGGACAGTTTTTGAGAAATTTGATTTTGAAATTTTTGATTGACATTTAATTATCATCCACTTATCATACAAAATAGAACTTCCAATTCATACTATGATACTTCAATGTTGTTCTTCTCAGCTTCTATTTATCTTTGAGCTATTGCACAAATGAAAACCACAAAAAATAACTGATAGTCTAAATAGTTAGACTCAATAGTTTCTCAGTTTTCTCCTTATTAAAAAAAAAAATAACTACATATTATATCATCTATGCAGAAGGTAAAATATTCTGAAGAGCTGGATTACCTCCAAACTTCAAACTTAATTTAGTTTTCATCCCACATTTTCCAGTCACGAACTATTGGCTCCGTTTTCCACCGCTGGAGTTCTCGTAACATGAATGCTTAATGTCTACCAGAAAACAACATAAATTTATTTTTTGCCTTTGATTCGAATCAATATTTCGACTTATCTGCATTTTTTTAAAATAAGTTATAAGAAGAGACACGTGAGTAATATATAATACAGCCAACAATAATTCAAATATATATACATATATATATATATATATATATATATATATATATATATATATATACATATTTATATATATATATATATATATATATATATATATATATATATATATATATACATACATATTTATATATATATATATATATATATATATATATATATATATATATATATATATATATATACATGGCCGTAACCAAGGAGGTACCAAGGGGACTGAGCCCCCTCTGGAATTATATTATATCACCCTGTATATATAATTCATAAGTAAATGTCAATACCTCAGATACGGATGAATATGGGTCCGCAAGGCCTTCATTTTCGGAATACAGGGTGTTAAAAAAAATGGTGGAATTTTTGAAAATTATAAAACCTACCTTATGTTTTGTTGAACATTTTGTTAAATTATACATTCTAATTTATTTTTTAAATTTTGCTATAATAAAATCAGATGCGTCGTAATTTTTTAAATCCAAATATCTCGAAAACGGGTACTCATATCAAGTTTACACAGGTATATACATATACATATATATATATATATATATATATATATATATATATATATATATATATATATATATAAATATTGTGTGACACGGCTCAACGGGCTAGAAATTTGTAAACTCTTCTTCATTACATAAACTTTTCGGTTCAAACATTGGGACCTTCTTCAGGACTACTACAAAATACAAAAAGAAATACTTACCATATGGGACTCCGACTTACATAAAATGAAATTATCGATACTAGGCTAAAAATTTCCCTCAAAATCTCACTACCATAACCATAAGTGGTAAACTTACAATATTTGAACATGAAAAGTAAGATACATCTAAATATACCAAGAAAATAAAATCAAGAAGTATATAATGTAAGTCGGAGTCCCATATTGTCAGTGGATGATGATTAATTGTGTTTATTTGTATTTTGTAGTAGTCCTGAAGAAGGTCCTAATGTTTGGACCGAAACGTATATGTAATAAAAAAGAGTTCACAAATTTCTAGCCGTTTGAGGCATTTCACCCTCATATTACGGAAACTTTTTCCCTCAAATATATGTATATATATATATATATATATATATATATATATATATATATATATATATAATATATGTATATATATATATATATATATATAATATATATATATATATATATATATATATATATTATATATATATGTATATATGTATATATTATATATATATATATATATATATATATATATATATATATATATATATATATATATATATATATATATATATATATATATATATATGTATATATGTATATATGTATATATATATTTATATATATATATATATATGTATATATGTATACATATATTCATATATATATATATATTTATATATATATATATATATATATATATATATATATATATATATATATATGTATATATATATATATATAGATCTATATCTCTTACATTTGAAACGGGACCGAATTTTCCAACTCCTTCACTCAGTTGAAAGTTTTTTTGGTTGGAACGAGGAAAACCTCTTATACTAATGGTACAAGAAAAACCTACCGACCAGTCCAGATCGTCCGTAATACCCCGCGGCATTGTCAGAAAGCATCCCCCCAAAAAACGTTCAGTATTCTACGTGCGAGCAAAGTTTGTCCCTTACTGTCTCGGAACTTCGATCGCCGTAGGACCGAACTCGTTTGGTTTTAACCCTTCCACAACTCTTCACCGACTTCAATCGCCGACATGTACAAAACTTTTGACGTCTGAGCACGTGAATGTTTTGTTTTATATCTCTAACTCACAAAATACGTAATCACATACAAAAACGTCTTTACTGATTTTGTTTTACTGACGATCTCACAATTTTTTCAAGAACTCATATTTAGTACATTACATAAAGTGAACAAGGAAAATTCTTTAATAATTTAAAAAATTATCAAACAACTTTTCAAGGAAGCTGGTTATACGTATTCAGCAACGCAAAATCTGCATTCACTATCGAACGGTGAATTATAGAAATTGTCAAGTCACCCCGACTCAAAATCTGCATACAGCTGTTTCGATCTTATTAGATCTCATCAGTGCAGCTTATTTGACTCGGAGTGAATTAACAAATTTCTAATTGTTCCCCAATACAAATCGTGGTCAGTAACACTGGCTGGATAACAATCTAGAGCGCCATCCCACCAAAGATATTGGGAAACAACAATTCACCGCTTAGACTGAAAATGCAGAAATTCGTCGCTCAAACACGTACCTCCTGATATGAAGATATCTACTCTACAACAGTGGTGTATATGATTCCAAGGCACACTAACATAGTGATTTAAAACCTTTGGATATACTCACGAGAGCACGCTCCGAATATTCTAGTCGCTTAATACGCAAATACAACAATCAAATCATGAAAAACATACTAGTCGACCATGGTTAATTTCATACATTACATAAAGTGAACAGGGAAAATTCTTTAATAATTTACTTATTTCACTTTATGTAATGTATGAAATTGACCATGGTCGACTAGTATGTTTTTTATGATTTGATTGTTGTATTTTGAGGCGGGTGACTTGATAATTTCTATAATTCACCGTTCGATTGTGAATGCAGATTTTGCGTTGCTGAATACGTATAACCAGCTTCCTTGGAAAGTTGTTTGATAATTTTTTTAATTATTAAAGAATTTTCTGTGTTCACTTTATGTAATGTATGAAATTGACCATGGTCGACTAGTATGTTTTTCATGATTCAACTCATATTTAGAATTTAAAAATATAGTGCATTCAATTAATTAGCACTCATGATGGTTTCGTTTTTCTAGAACATTTCAATTTTTCGACGTTTCGTGAAGTCAGTCAACATCATCAAGAGTTGATTATTCCAATTCCTTCATTCTGCATCATTTGTAATAACGATTGAATTTCATTGAACTTAACATATACTGGTAGATGAAAAGATAAACATAAGGCGGAGGCTAATGCAGAAAAAAAACATTGTATTTTCTTTTCAAAAATATTAAAATATTCACTGAAATTTATGACAATTTTGCTTTTAAATAAACTTCTATCTATTGTTTTCGTTTATAAGATACTTCTAGCTGTTGAAGAAATAGAAGATGTTTATATTTTTCGATAAAAATGAAACCGAAATTGTACTTATTATTTGAGTAAATATTCATACAGTTTTGTTTTTGTATTTAATTATTCTATGTAAATTTTTATAATTAATGAGTTTTAGAGAACTGTGTAACTATATAAGGTATTTCGAAAAAAATTTACCGTGAATATTTTTATGACGGAATACATTTGTGTTATTGTGACTTTGTTGTATTGTGTTTAACGTACTTATTATGGTATTATTATTTGTTGTAATTTATTGGATATATATTTGTTTGGTGTTGAATATTTTTCATTTACATGTATGTATTTATTTTCGTATACGCACGATAAAATACTATTCGGATTAGAGTATACTGACGATCCAAAAAAAATAAGAAATTCAGTCAATAATCTGTTGTCATACCTAAAAGAAAAAGTATTATCCAACAAAGACAAAATTTTATTTATTATATATATATATATATATATATATATATATATATATATATATATATATATATATATATATATATTTATATATATATATATATATATATATATATATATATTATATATATATATAATATATATATATAATATATATATATATATATATATATATATATATATATATATATATATATATATATATATAATATGTATATATATATATATATATATATATATATAATATATATATATATATATATATATGTATATATATTTTTGTTGTTGACAGAATTAGTAACTTAAGGCTACAGCTGAAAGAAATTCAATAAAATAAATTATTGGATATATATTCATTCGATATTATATATTATATATACATTTACATGTATGTATTTATTTTTGTATACACCCGATAAATTACTATACGAATTGGATTGAACTGAAGATTCTTGAAAAAATAAATAAGAAATTGATGAAGAAAATTCGAAATATTTGGTGTTTTCTTTCAGATGGCCTTCTTGCAGAATCGGTCGATCTCGTTGGTGGATATGTACATCGACAATTCTGAGCCGTCTGAAAACGTAGGTCAAATTCACTTTTCTCTGGAGTACGATTTCCAGAACACAACCCTCATTCTCAAGATTATCCAGGTGAGTTGAATCTACATAAAATTCCAAAAATTCAAATTTAAAAAAATTAAAAGAGAAGTGCTGTCATGGGACACCCGTATAGAACGAAGTTCTCTTTTCTCTTTAAATAGCAGATACAGTAATATAGCTTCACAAAGTTTGAGGGTTATTTAATGAAAAGAAGAATAAATGAAGAAATATTGTCACAATGATTCACAAACACTGCTACTTACAGGACTTTTTTTAAAATTTATTTATTCCTAATTCCTAAGCAGTAATTTTCTAGTATCAGAGTCTAAATATACACCTCAGTTTTTAAACAACAATAATCCTCAGATACAATTCACCAAACTTAACAATAAAAAAGAAAATATTAATTCTGAATACACAAAGAAATTATTAAGTTTAAGATACTTTCTGAGGTCATGACATATTTTTTTAAATATTTTTGTAAGTGTTTTTCGTCAGGTACAGAATTATAGACATCGACAGTTTGATAAATTGGAGAATTTCTCCCAAATTTTTTTTAACGCATTTTCATTTTAATATTGTAGTTATGTTTTTTCTTAACTAAACACAAAGTAGTCGGTATCCTCAATAAATTATTCTTTATTTTGTAAATTAGTTTTTTTTGTTCTAGTCTCTTCAATTTATTTATTTTTAATATTGAAGTAACATGGTATAGCTGAGTTGTTAGTGTGAACAAGTCCAAGTTTTAAAAAAATTTTTTAATTTTTTTCATATTCTTCGTATTTTTTATCAAATATTTTGGACCATTTCCTCAGCAGGGAATTGAATACCTCAGCTTGTGATGAATAATCTAATGGGGAATAACATCTTTCTACAGCTTCTACCATTACAGAAATCTTTTTCATTAGAATTTCTGTATGATGTCTCCAATTCATCCTAGTATCATAGGTTGTTTTTGTTTTTTAATTGAACAATATATACACTGTTTTATCTAGATTAATACTCAATTACTTCATCACCGCTCTTCTGTACTTCTTCTGAATTACCTTCACAATTCATTATTCATTAATATTATAACAACCATAGAGAATTTTAATCACCAATTTCACTCTAAATTTCTTTTTTCAGTATCGATGGAATACGATATTGTTGTGTAGATTTTTTTAAAAATTCTAATGTTTGTTACTTTCTTATATTTTTGATTGTTTGTCAGAAAATTTTTCAACTAATAAACAGAATAATTTTGTTAGATCATCAATATGAGTTGGTAGATCTCATTATAAATCTCATATCCTCAGGGGGAAGAATATTCAATAGTTTATTATCTATTTCAGGTTTTCATTTGAGCATGTAACCCAATTAACGAATTCTTCTTGATCAAAGTACCAATTCGGAAAAACTCCAAATTTTTTCGCTTATACATTCCTTCTCCTATAATTTAATAAAAAAATTCATACCGTTATAGGGATGATAAAGGGAACGTTCAAAGGATATTCTAAAAGAGAGCGGAATCAAATCGAATCAATATGCTGTCCTGTTTTTCTGCAGGAGTGTATTTAGAATATTCAGAAACGAAAATTGTAATTGACGTAACAAGTCCGTGAAATAATGATTTTTGGATTGGTAGAACGCATTTTGTCATAACATTGACTTCATCCCGTACTAAATTATGATATTACAAAACAATATTTTTAAACAAAAAATTGAACATAACACAGGGGTTCTTAGAGAAACTAAATAACAATGAGAAATTCATTCAGAGCTATTGGTAGGTAAAATCTGGTCGTTAACTAGGTTTCCGAAATTTTTATATTTATTGATGTATAGTATATATCAGAGCTGTGCCAAAGCATTGTGCTTTGTGCTCGTGAAAGCACTCGGAGCCCTTTTGTGCTCCCGAGCCCTTTTCAAAAGCAGTGCTTAGTGCTTAGTAATTGAAGTCCTTCAACAAAAGGCTTTGTGCTTAGTAATCCCAAAAGTGCTCCCGAGCACTGAAGTGCTCCCAAGCACTTCTGCGGATTACTAAGCACTAAGCCCTGAGCCAAACTTGTCGTAACACGAATATGCGTATGCGGCGGCGCTATGATCGTGTGTTGATATCATTCCAGTGATAAACATCTCACGTTAGTTTCAAGTCAATAAAATATGTATTTATAAAATACAACACTCCCCTTCCATCAAGTGCTCCTGTTGAAAGACTGTTTTCATTTGCGTCTAAAGTAAATGCACCAAGACGTCCTGCTCTGAGTGAAAGGAACTTCGAAAACTTAGTTTTATTAGGAGCTAATGGGGATGTCTGAATTTTTTTTATTTTGATGAGCTGTACACCATTACTTATATGTTACTTGTATGTAGTCAATGCATTGAATGAAAATTTTTGGATTTTTTTTTATGGGCATGGAACTCAACTATCTAAATCGCATAGTTTTTTCAGTACCTATATTCTGATGAAATATGAATAATAAGCATGGGATTTTTAATATGAAATATTGAATCTTTCAATACTCTGTACTTTCCATAAGGGTTTCTCCTATTTTATATATTAATCATCACTTAGGTGATTAAATACTAATACTAAGATTCTACACAGGTCCTTTTTTATCCCATTTTCAATCAAATCTGTGTCATGTAGCTAATATCAATGTTCGTAGGTCACAGATTACAGAAGCATATCTTGTTTCTGTATTATATAAATTTAAATGTATCTATGATCTTCATGAAATTGTTAAAAAATGATGTGTGAGAATTCCTATGCTTATAGTTATTTATGTATCAAGGTAGTTATAAGGATGCTAACTACAGAGGGCAAAAGATTTCAATCCCGAGGGACGTAAATCCCCTTCCGTACAATGTACGATTTTTCTGAGAATTAAGTGAAATTTCAATTTTCAATTGGATCTTTCCCTGAACCTCTCTTCGAGCAAAATGAATCAAAAGAAATCTCCTGAACCCCATTGAAAATTTTCTGCTCTTTTCAAATATCTCAATCAAATCCCAAAATTTTAATATACAGGGTGCTGAATCTCCGCTTGGAGGAAGTCCCATAATTTTCAAACGCGGACCTGGAATTTTCTGGAAATTTAAATATAAATCGGTCGACCTGTGGAAGTGACTCATACGTTCCAAATATCAACCGACTATGCTGGTTGGTTCAAAAGTTATGAGTAATTGAAATTTTTGGTGCATAAACTCGGTTATGGAATTGATTAGACCTATCATATATCGATTTTTTGGACTCGTCTAGGATAGCTCTAGCTCAGGTTGTCATAGGTATGTTAATTTACCAATGAAACACCCTGTATAGTTCTGTACCAGCTCATAGTGAGCATCGAATATGTAACACCCTGTGCATCTCTTCTCACCCGTCAATAATCTCATAGTCATATGCCAGCTTACAATTTCTTTACCGATTAAAATAACCTCAATTTCAACAATTCCTAAAAAAGTACTTAGGGCTTAGTGTTCGAAATGTCAAATTACTTTCACAAAGTGCTTAGTAATCGTGAGTTTTTTGTAAAAATAAGTGCTTAGTGCTCGAGACCGGGAGCCCTTTTTTTCAAGTGCTTAGTGCTTAGTGCTCGAAGCACTATTCTTCAGTGCTCGTCACAGCTCTGGTATATATTAATAAATATAAAAATTTCGGAAACCTAGTTAACGACCAGATTGAAGTAAACCCTTCTCCTCTTCTCAATCTGTTCAATATACCTACCAATAGCTCTGAATGAATTGCTTATTGTTATTTAGTTTCTCTAAGAACTCCTGTGTTATGTTCAATTTTTCATATAAATTGATTGTTATGTAATACCATAATTTAGTACGAGATGAAGTCAATGTTATGAGGGAACGCGTTTACTCATTAAATTTTACTTAAACCTGTGAAAAGTTAGTTTTTTGATTCTTTATGAAGTTACTTTATTTTTTCGATCATTTCAATATTTATTGAACATTATTGTGTAAGTAGTGCTCAAGAGAAGATTTGGCGATTCACTTCATCCTGAGTTTTCTGTACTGATGAGATCCAATTAGATAGAAACTGCTGTGTTTTTTTTGAGTTTGACTAAGTTGCCATGTTTCCGTTATGAGCCATTATTGTTTGAGGAAGTGAGGAATCCTCATGTGGGTACATAAAATAGCTATCTCTCTTGAAGGGTTATGTGATAATTCTCAGTTTTTGTTGTTTAAATTCGTTTATTTCAATTCTTCTTCAGAAAACAGGAAAAATTCATTCAGAAATTAAACTATTCACTTGAAAGTCAAGAGTTTATTGTCATTGACTTATTATTATTCTAGATAAGTTTGCTAGGGGAATTTTCGTTATACAATACTTCAAAACTTTAGTTGAAAGAATGGGTGTTATTGTATAGTTTTTTTGGCATAATGTGACTCTGTTTTGATGTAACAACTGAATTTCTGCTCTGAAATTCTGATCTTGAAGCTTCCTCATTCATAATTATATAAAATGATATAACTGGCGCAAAAAATCATATAAATTATTGATTTTTGGTTTTTCTCCTTCTTGAATTTTAGTTATCTTATAATGTAAATAAAAAGATAAAGAAACCAAAAACTGACAGTTTAAATCATGATAAAATGAGCGAGAGGTTTTTTTTCAATTTTTAGAAAATATGAACGTCATTAACAATTTTAATTTTCTTTTATCATAGGTATTAAAATATTTCGTTTATAATTCAAATTTTTTTCTACCTAATTCCGCTCTGTTATCTACTGACCCAATCGAGTTAGAGGATAACTGATCCGAAAAAAACGGCCTCGCTAGCTTGTCACATCGATTATTGAATTTATTAGCCTCCCATGATATCGGCACATCTAGTTTGTTCGTCAATTTTTTCAAACCGTTCCCCTTGGTATTTCAAATAGGCTTCACATCAAATTAACATCGTCGGACAAACAGGAATTCATTTTTAATTAGTTTTCATAATTTATCAACTTTAATTGGCGAATGAATGGAATATAACTGCTTCTCGACGACTCTTTATTATACTGTCGAAAATTTGATATTGATTCGAACCGCCAATAAAATAGGCAGAATAATAGGTAGGAATAACTGGCGAGAAAAATTATGGGGAAATGATTGCACTGTAACTGTAAGTGAGTTTCTGAATAATATTGTTTATTAGGAATCTCAATTGTCTTTACCTAAAATTCTGATATCGTCGCATAGATGATAAATATACGATATTCATAGGGTATACTTTATAGAAAGTATATTAGTTTATTCTGGTGTTCCCCAAGGCTCAGTGATATAACCTGACTTATCCAAAATTTTGGTGCAGATATATATATATATATATATATATATATATATATATATATATTTATATATTATATATATATATATATATATATATATATATATATATTTATATATATATATATATATATATATATATATATATATATATATATATATATATATATATATATATATATATATATATATATATATATATATATATATATATATATATATATATATATATATATATATATATATATATATATATATGAAAACTGGTGAAATGAAGGTCTTAAATTCGCTCACAATTCCTTTATTAATGGTTACCGGTTTCGAAGTGCCTAGCACATCATCATCAGACCAAGGCTGATCAAAAAGGTAAAACAAGGTAAACATCGAAAATAAGAGCAAAAAAACAATAACAATAGACTCTTAATTAACAATCCAACAATAATTTGTCTACACATGTGAAATATCCAAACCTACAAGAACTCTATCTAAAAAACTGAAAAAAAACTGAGAATAACAATATTTAAGATAGATATTCTGTAGTACATCAAAGTAAGACAATAATTGAAATTAACACGAGAATTGACATTGACAATATTCAGTTATAACAAGTGATCTCGTATGAATAAAATAAAATTGTATTATAAATCAAATACTCACATATCAAAACAAGATTTGTCAGAAACTAATGAAATTTGTCCCTCGGAAAGTATTAATAATGTAGTCAATAATTTAGCAATCATAACTAGATTGCTGACAATGAAATTTAACAAAATATTATTTGAATGGAAATCAATCCCCAACATTTAATGCGAACAACTCACAGAACATGAGGATAACGACAAAATGAACGATCTTATATCAAGCTGTCTAGTAGAAAAAATTATGAATTTATTTGAAAATATTTAACTGGCATTGACTGCCCTCTATCGTATATAGTGAGACCTAATATGCTATATACACAATCCAATTACAGAAAACTGAGTGACAAATTTCATCTTACATCAATTGTATACATCACTATAAAAACTAAAATCTGATCAAGAAGAACCAAAAAACTAAAAAACATATACAACTCCAGGAGCAAAAATTCTCCATGAAAACCAGATATAAAAACGGGGGGCATTTACTGCTGAAATAAAACTTTAATTAAAGAGTTGGGGTTGAAATTTATTTGAGCATTTAATGAAGTGTTTCCATCCACCATAGTATTTCTCAGAATTTCCAAAATCTCCAGATAATTCAATAATCTATTTTTTCCACAAAAATGTAAAATTTCAAAGTTATCATCTAAATGAAAACTGTGACCAGTATCAAGTATGTGTTTTGCAAATAATGATTCGTCAGAATTATACCTGATATGTTTTAAATGTTCTTTCTTGCGTATTTCAAAATTTCTATATGTTCTACCTATATATGACTGGGAACAACCGCAACTAATCTTATAGATACCAGAACAACTCATTGGATCAATTTTATCCCTATTATTGACCAATAAATCGCGTAGGCTAAATTTAACTTTGTAGGAGATTGTGTAATCATATTGACTCAACATTTTTGCAATTTTATATGAAATACTCCCAACAAAACTGAGAGACTCAGACTTTCACCAGTTTTCATTTGTCTTCTCACACTATGGGTTCCACCACAGTTTATATATATATATATATATATATATATATATATATAACTAATTGCTTGGGCCGATACTTGATGAAAATCCATTATAATATTGTGAATAAAACTTCACAGTTTTTGATTTTCACTATATTTTCTTAACATGACAATTGTTTTGCCAATACCCAGTGGCATCTTTAGATGTATAATACATACTAATTTTTACAACGAGAATATTGAAAGATGAAAGAAGGGAATATCCAATAAAAATGGGGAAAAACCTAAACGTAATCACTTAGCAGGTAGAAAGTACAAACTGTTAATTACTTGGGAAAACACAATACCCACAAATATTCAATATTACATCTAGAAAAGATTTAAAAACGGTGAACTATTCATGTCTAATTGATCATTTCACAAATTATAGGATTGTTTCATACTTTTAATTCCAAGAGCTTCTGATAAATTGAGTTTATAGCCTTTTCTCTATATGTAATATTTCAAATTCACTATTAAAAATATGATTTTGTTCTAGGAGATGTGATGCATAAGTAGAATCTAATTTTTACTTTTCGTAACTCATTTTATGTTCTGATATTCGAACTCCAAAGTTCCTGCCAGTTTGGCCAACATATACTTTAGGACATGAACCACAAGTAAGCTTATAGATCCCTGATTTATTTTGTTGTGTAGTTTTATCTTTTGAATTTTTAATATGATTTCCAATGGTATTCTGAGTTTTGAATGCTATTTTTAAATTTCGATTTGACAGAAAGGTTGAAATTTTGAGTGTTGGGTCACCTATATAAGTTCATAATTTAAAGCTTTCATCATTATCTATTACGTTCGAATACACTTGAGAAATGGCTGCCTTATACAATCTTCTTGCTAAAATATTATCTATTATTTTTGGAGGATATCCATTATTATGCGCTATTTGTTTTATGATTTGTAATTTCTAGTGTAATTTTCTTGCGATAAACTACACAACAAAATAAATCAGGGATCTATAAGCTAACTTGTGGTTCATGTCCTAAAGTATATGTTGGCCAAACTGTCAAGAACTTATTTTTTCCGATAATAAATCTGTGATATTCGAACATATTGAAACTAAAAGACATAAAATCACAGTAGAAGATATAAAAATACTACATATTTGCAATAAAGGAACCACAATGAATCTGTTGGGAAGTTTGGAAATTAACAAGCTTAGAAAAAACCCAGAATTCCAAACTGTAAATAACCAATTAGATCTCAACTCCTCTCCACTCCTAAATCTTTGAGGGTTAGAAATAAATAATTTATCTGTTATGTCTACATTTACTTGACAATGATGTGCTAGTCGAAACCGGTTGTAGCTATATTTTAAATACATTGTGTGAAAATTGACGATAAGTTTTTTATTCTGAACATATTTTAGACATGATATTTCGCTTTCAGTTCAGAATCTCATTCTAAATCGATTGAAAATGTAAAAAGTCATTCACATGACATAAACGGGTATAATTCCCTTCCCAAGTTTCATATTTTTTTTAAGGTCTAACCACGAGATACATCCGTTTGGACAAATGTAATAACTTTTTTGCTCAGTCCTCAACTGTAACGAGATCTAGATGGATGTCTAGATCATGTAACAGCTGAGGACCGAATAAAAAATGCGAGACACTTAACCGCTTACTGCTAAAATTTGTTCGTGTCATATAATACAAGTGAAATAAAAACATTTCATCAAGGTAGAGAACATCACATATTATTCTGACGTGTGAAACTAATACCGTGACACGCGAGGGAGGAAGTCTACTCATTTCATGATTATAGTCCACTTGTAAATTGTCCCTTTTTTGTTTCATTACTCCATTTATAAAATGAGAGAAAAAAGTTCATGGCGTTATTTCATTTAATATGTTTTCTGCTGAAATTAATAGGAGCTAACTTAGAATGATAAATGTTCGAGCAACATGTTGAACATAAAATAGATTAAATGTTCTATTATTCGAGTAAGTGAGTTAGAAATTTACAAATCACCATAATTAAAAACGACAGACATACTGATAGTATTAAGTTATTAAACTGAGATTGAATTCTCGCACATCACTTGGTGAAACATCATAAAGAAAAAAGTTTAAACTTCAGAATAAAACACACTTGGCTTAAGTTTCACTATATAAAAATATTCAGATACTGTATTTAGCAGTAAAGGATAGTCGACATGTTTCGAGTTATGAACTCATTATCAAGACTGACTACAGGAGAGTATTACATCCTATTTTATAAAACAGACAAAAGCAAAGGTGATACCTGAGAATCAATTTGTTCGTTTACAAGGATTAATTTACTATTATGGGTAGAACTTATTTCGAGAATTTCAAGAAGGTCAAGGCGCTTTCCTTTGTTATCTGAATGCAACAATTGAGTTTTGTTGAAATCCAGGAAGTGATTTTTTATACACTGTTCGGAGAAGCCAGTGGTATTTTTATAATGTAAAATTGACTTTTTATGTTCTTCAACACGAATGTTTATATTCCTTCCTGTTTGTCCAATATAGAAAGCAGGACATTCGTCGCAAAATATTTTGTAAACACCACTGTTTTCTCCGATTTCAGATTTTTCTCTATTATTGACCAAAAATGACTTCAAGTCTTTTATTTGTACAAATTGTTTTAACGTAATACTCTCCTGTAGTCAGTCTTGATAATGAGTTCATAACACGAAACATGTCGACTATCCTTTACTGCTAAATACAGTATCGAAATATTTTTTAAATAGTGAAACTTAAGCCAAGTGTGTTTTATTTTAAAGTTTAAACTTTATTCTGATAGTAGTAGTTCTCAACAGTAACTAGATGCAAAAGGAAGGATGCTGATGCTGAAATATGAAGCTGTGCATATAAAAGATTAAGTTTCGATCAAAGGAATATCTAAATCGAAAAATATTTCAAGTACGAAATAAGGGATTCTCAGCAAAATTTGTTTCCTGTTCTTTACTCCTTTTTTTGTACAAATGAAAATGATGTAGTTATAAATGAACTAAAAGAAGATTGTGAGATGTGCTGTGGTAATTCAAGAAAAACTATTATTATTTTTTGTATGTTTTATAAAAAGAAAATTCAATCCAAATGACAAATTTTCGAATATTCTTGCGATTAGATCTGGCCACAGGTGGACATACTTCAAATCGGGATTATTGGGTAAAATACATAGTACCTTTATGCTTAAGTTCCAAGTCTCTAGGTTGTGTCTTGAACTAATACAAGAGTCCAAAAAAGTAGATTTTTGGATACTTGGCTGACTTGGGTGGCCTGTCTGCCGAGCGCACTAGAGGAAGAATATGAGGAACCGATATAGACAAGTTTCAGGTCTCTGGGATATGTCTTGACAAATGCACAGAATATTCCTGAAAAGTATAAATGAAAATAGGTTTCTGTTAACTAGGGCTGACTTAAGAGACCTGCCAGCCAAGCGAACAAATTTATTTCCATTTAGGGGAAAGACATGAGGAAATGACATAATATAGTCAACAAGTGCTTTTTTGTTCAACTTTCCTCAGCAGTCTCTGAAAAATACGATATAACATATATATATATATGTATATATATATATATATATATATATATATATATATATATATATATATATATATATATATATATATATATATATAATATATATTTATATATATATATATATATAAATATATATATATATATATATATATATATATATATATATATATATATATATATATATATATATATATATATATATATATATATATGTTCAGAAAGATTTCACCGGTCGGAAGTATTTGAAAAACTTGGTTCACGGAATGAACCGCGTAAAAGATTTGAAAAATGAGATTTTTCAAATCTTTTACGCGGTTCATTCCGTGAACCAAGTTTTTCATATATATATATATATATATATATATATATATATATATATATATATATATAGAACAGATGAAAATTAAAATCACAGTAAAAAGAAGCTAAATTCTTCCATGTCTCAGAACCCATTGAACCCTCATTTAAATGGTGATTTATAAAGAGTTTTTTCTCAATTCCAGGGCAAAGACCTCCCCGCAAAGGACTTATCAGGCACTAGTGACCCATACGTTAGAGTAACTCTACTGCCGGACAAGAAACATCGCCTTGAAACCAAAATCAAGAGACGCACCCTCAATCCCCGATGGAACGAAACATTCTATTTCGAGGGATTTCCAATTCAGAAACTGCAGTCTAGGGTCTTGCATCTCCACGTGTTCGACTATGATAGGTTTTCTAGGGACGACTCCATTGGCGAAGTGTTTTTGCCGTTGTGCCAGGTGAGCAGTTTCGTATTGATGCATGATCTTTGTATGTTAGTGGTCAATTTTCAGAAGTGGTCCATTTTGGAATGCTTCTTTGCTTCTACTATAACACTACTAAAATTATATATTGATTAAACATCTTTCTCGATTTCTACGAACAGTAGCTTTTTTTGTATATTCTATAATTCATTTTCATGTTGTTCATATACATATAATAGTATATTATTCAACGAGCACAAAATGATTGCTATTTTTCACGAGGGTGAAGTTTGCGCAATTCACCCGAGTGAAAAATTGTAATTTTGTGCGGGTAGAATACTATACTTTGTCCACGACTTCCTCGAAAAAATTAGTAATAATCTGCATTTTCAACAATAAAAATATTTATCAAAAGTGTTGACATAACATTTTCTGTGTTCACTGAAAACTGCATATTCACGTAAACGTCAACTATTTCACTTGACATCGATTCCATTCCTTTCTTTCACTCTGAAAAAATGAAATAGATAATTTATTAGAGTAAATATTCAATAAGTTGGGCATTATATTAAATATTAGTTTAATAATTTGCCTAAAACTTATCTTAGTTTCATAAAACCTGAAAATCTAATAACAATACTATCCTAACAATGGAATGATAGTCTCAAGTTTGGACATACGTTTTAAGTGTGACGTCATGCAGTGTATAATAAACCATTATACACACTAGTGAATAATAGGTATAATTGTACTTCAGGAAGCACACGTATAATGAATGATTTATAGTACAGTCGTGGACAAATTTTAAAACCCGAAAAAAATTGAATGAAAATACAAATTTATACTACCACAAATTGTCATTTTACTACTAAGCATTCGACCTTATTAAACATAAAATCAATATCAACATACACATTAAAGCTACAAATAGAAACCTCAACAATTTTTAAGTCTTTGAAAGCCTGCTGCTCTAAAATTAGACGCAGTTAGCATATACAGGCTCGCCGTGGTTTTTAACAACAGGATTAGGAAAACACTCAATGTAGTCTGATTTTTATAAGCCTAATATTCAACGTCAATTTTTTTCATTTTCGAATAGTTGAAGCTTTCGAAAGGAGTTCTTAGAAATGCATAGAAAACTTTAGCTTTCAGAGTAAAAGACCTCAACACTGTTAATCTAAACACTATCAAGTCAAATACTCCAGAATGTATTCAACAGAGAGGCAACAATACAGTTTTATGACTTAACTATACCATTTCTGCCTTGCCAAAATAATTCTGCTGAAGGTGGACCCTATTTAACTTGCTCAATATTGAAATAAATATTGTCAGAAAAAGTAGCTTAAACATGTTCGATATGGTTCGAAATATCTTGAAGGCCTTTATCAACATCAGACAACAGTTATGATGCAGCGAAAATAGCATTTAAGACAAGTACAAAAATAAAATGCCCCAGTTGAGAGCCCTGAGTCATGCCAGGCCGAATATTGGCAGAACTCTTCGGTCAACTCAGTAGTCCGAAGTATATTGTACTCAAGCATATCATTGTAGTCAATTGAGTTTTTCTACATTGTTGAATTTTTTAATAGTTATTTTGAATTAAGAAATTAGGATTTTGCTTACATTTTAATACTTTTACTAGAGGACAATATATAATTTGCGAAACTCCACTAGGTGCTAATTCAAATGGATTTTTTGGGGTTATTTTTTTGTTCTTGTTTTTTTTCAATTTCATTCATTAAAAAAACTTAACCTTTATGGCTACATAAGCATGAGAGTTCGAAAATGTTGTTCCATCTCTCCAACGGAATATACTTACAAGTTGTTTCCTTAGGGAAATTGAATTTTCCCTCTTATTTCCAAAGTATTTTTCAAGAAGCAAATTTAATCTTGCTGCTCTATTTTCATTCCCAATATCCTGTGGCTTTTATCGGCCTCCTTCTGTCACTTTTGCCAATAAAACTCATTTCCAATAGAATTTGAAAAATTCAATGTCGGCTATGAATTTGAATAAAATAATGGCAATTGTTATCTTATGGTTATTTCGAGAACGTATTAAAGATTCACACAATAAATTTTTGATACAGAAAGTTAAAATCTCGAGCTTTCATTACATAGAACTTCTGTTAAATTTTTGTCACAGAATTTTTTTTTTTTTAATTATGGCAAGGCCTCCACTCTCTAGTGTTACAGACAGTTTAAATCTCAAACTTTCATTGCATTAAACTTCAATTCTAAGTAGAATTGAATAAGAATGATATATTTCATCTCTTTCATTTTTTCATGAAATATAGAAATCCTCATTACGTTCTTTTTTGTTGAAAGTTCAAAAAGTCAAAGTAATGAATGGAGTCGACGGATGTATTCAAGTTGTCGAACCTTCGTACGAAAGCGAGGCCACATGCAGTGTATTTCCCAGATTATACATTTATTATTTATGGTTGACACTGATTTCATGGTATGCGGTTCAATATTCATTAAGAGTGAATTAAGTTTGTAGTCGCATTTTCTCCGTAAATAATAGAATATTGCAGCGTATAGAAAGATGCAGGTGTAGTTTTTATCCGATTTTCGAAAATTTTTTGAGTGAACGAAACTGTTTCTTCTGTTCTGGAGTTATACAGGAAAAATCGAAAATTTCGAAATGCTTCTTTTCCTATCTTTTTTTTATGTAGCCTTTCCAAATATCGGAATAAAATGTATACACACCCTCACCTTTTCATTTTCGAATACGGACCTGTATTTTTTATTGCATTTTTTCAAATGCCAAGAGTCATGTTTCATATTGGCGTTTTATTTTTATCTACATCATAAAGTATTTTGGAAATATTGAACTAATACTAGGCGTTTTATACCTTATTCTATGATATTTTCAATCACAACTGAAATTTTAAAACAATTTTGGAATTTTCCTGGTAATGCCTAATTCAATATTTCCAAAACACTCTATAATTCAGATGAAAATGCTACGACAATATGAAACATGACCCTTGGCATTCATAAAAATGTAATAAAAAATACAGGTTCGTATTTGAAAATTATAAATTGAGGGTGGCCCAATTTATACGATACCCTTTATATAATTTTCATTCAGATATTTGGATAGCCTGTAGAAAGTTGCAATGGCAAAGTGACAATTTGTTTAAAAAAATCCTAAATTAAAAAGGTATAGGCAAAAGAAGAATTTCGAAATTTTCGATTTTTCCTGTATAACTCCAGAACTAAAGAAGCTAGATCAGATTCTTTCATCCATATAAATGACCTCTGAAATATGCTACTTTGCCCCCATTCAACCATCCCTCTATCTCTTACCGTTATCGAAATCCCCATGCATATACTCGAATTTGAATAGCCTTGTTTATATATACATATATATATATATATATATATATATATATGTTTTCCAGAAGCGTGCAGTGAGGGTTACAGAGATTCTTGTCGGGTTGTTTTTGGAGAAAATGGGTTGTTAACTGTCTGTGGTATTCATATTTTTGAATCCTTATTTTTCATGTAAGAACATTATTTCGAAGAATATCTGAATACAAATAGAACACGTAGAATTGAACCCTTTCTGTATCCTGTGCACAGCCTTTTCCTCGCTTAAACGGTAACACTTGTGTGAGAATATTTGAGTTGTTTCCTAGGAGATTTGAGACTTTTGATCTAAGGTATAACAAATTCAGACAGAATATTTGTGAATTTATTTTGGATATGGAGCCGTATGATGTTGGCGAGTTTTCAGCTTTTTGCAAACGAATTTAATTTTTGACTTTGTATTTCTGTTTCCTTTATTGTATTGTTGATATCTATGCAATTAAACAATTTCGGAAAATAAAGATATATATATATATATATATATATATATATATATATATATATATATATATATATATATATATATATATATATATATATATATATATATATATATATATTCCTACTACATATTGGAATCTCCAGCGGCCCCCAATCAAATCAAATTAGCGGAAATTTGGTATGTGGAGTTGTTTTCAAGGTAGAAAGAAACTACCAAAATTTGGATGAATTTTTCCACTACAGCCATTTTTATATAGATATTTCAAGATTTTTTTTTCGTGGTTCCACAGACTCTGTAAACTGAGTTAGAGGGTTCCTGAACCACGCTTCGCACCTAGAAATTCTTTTTATTTTTTTTTTGAGTTACATGAATTATTTTCTAATTTTTGATACTGTTTGCTATTGAAGCATGCTTCTTCAATACGCAATCCACTTCGCAGTTTTTTCTTCAATAAAATAAATTATTTTCTAGTATTAATTTCGGTTTGCTATTAAAGCGTGGTTTTTAAAACATAATTCATTCTGTGCAAATCGAATCTCGACGCGATGCATTTCGCGCGAGAAATACGACCTTAGTGCAGCGTTTCTCAACCTGTGGGGCACGCTCCCCTATGGGGCGCAAGCAAACTGAAGGGGGCGCGAGCACACACGCCACAAAAGACCTTATTCGAATAATATATTGTATTTGAGTCACGAAATATGAACGAAATGCTGATCTGCTCACACAATCCAAAGGATTGTAGTATTACATTTTATTGTAGTGGCGGCTCAAGATGCGAGATACAATTTAAATGATTATCTTTATACACAATCCAAACGAGAGAAATTTGTCCTTTGGGAAAGCTATAAGATTGAGAAACCCTGCCTTAGTGCTAGAGCTCTTTCGCTCACACGTTTTTATTATCCAGCGTTTGATGTCTTGAGATCAAATTATTGAAGCCTGCATGAGCATACCCCTATAAATTCAAAAATTGACCATCATGTTCCTCGCGCATATTTAACCGGTTCAAAATTTTCGTGAATTAAATTTTTTTTTGTAATCCTAGGTTGACCTCAGTGAAAAACCGGCATTCTGGAAAGCTCTCAAACCTCCGGCAAAAGACAAATGTGGGGAATTATTAACCTCCCTCTGCTATCATCCTAGTAACAGCATCTTAACGTTGACACTGCTCAAAGCAAGAAACCTAAAGGCGAAAGACATAAACGGCAAAAGTGGTGAGTGATTTAGACATTCTGAAATGTAAATAAATATTTTTTATTTTTCATTTGTATAATATATGTTTATTTCACCTTAGATACGGTTGCTATAAATACTTTCCTATGCCCTAGAGTGTTATAAACGGGCATTATGGATCATAACGCCCCTCATTGTACGAGGAGAAATGAAGCAACTTCCATTGATTAAATACTTCATAATCCTTGTCGTATACGACTCTGGATTTCTCCGCCAATGAATTATTCGCAGTCTTGGCTGCATTTTCTATGATATTCTTGAGTGAATTCATTTTCATTTCCATTATTTCTATCAGACTCCACAAATAAAACAGCAATGACATTCTCTAAATATGATGACAAGAATATTCACAAACGTCAAAATATCAACAAATGACATGCCTACTATGAGGAGGAAAATGAGAGGTATAAGAGCAATGAACCGATTTTAAAATCGATTTTTCATCATAACAAAATAATTTTTTCGGAAAAAATAAAATCTTGTATGCACCACGTGCGTTACTAGATCCTAACGCCCATCGGACGTTAGGATCTATATAACGCACTTGGTACATAAATAACTAATATACTTGAAAAATCTTCATTTTATAGATTCTTGATTCATTGCTTTGAATGTGTTTTCCATTATTGTTACCTTTCCACTCTACAATGATACTGTATCGCGAAAAAGTGATTTAGGCCTTTTTTTCTATTATTTTTAGTTTATTATCATTCTTCATAATGATTTCTTCAATAACATTTATTTATATCATGGAAATTTTTTTTTTCAGATCCCTACGTTAAAGTTTGGCTTCAATTCGGAGATAAACGAATTGAAAAGCGCAAGACAGCTGTCTTCAAATGCACACTGAACCCCGTGTTCAACGATACTTTCTCCTTCAACGTACCATGGGAGAAAATCAGGGAATGCTCTTTGGATGTAATGGTCATGGATTTCGATAACATTGGAAGAAATGAGCTCATTGGAAGGATTTTATTAGCAGGTGAAGACCCAAATGTTCAATATTTTGTGAGAAATTCTTAGTACAGGTACCTTCAGGATTAGCCTCTGATTCTTTTTTAAATCGCAAAGTTTCGGATTTTTTGTTACATTATCAGATCTGAATTCAGAATCGTTTTAGTGAAGGGGTGGGCTGCTGATTTGTTTAATTTCAACATGAAATATTTTAATATTGTATAATCTTGGTAAAACACGTTTAGTATTCATTTAAAGAAAAGCTATTTTCAAATAAACATCGGAAATCTCAGATCGTGTTCTTTTTCTGATTGTAACAGAGGTGAGATATCAAAAGATTTTCAGTGGTATACTTTTGATATTCCATGATAACAAAGAAATGAAATTAGAACTTCTAGAAACAACAAGAACATTAGAAGCAGAAAAAATATGGATACAAATTCTGAAGATGTTAGGATAATATATAAATACTAGACGTGAGAATCTATTTTTGTCTTGAAAAACCTTTTAATAATGGTCTAGTAACACAGAAAAATTTCAAAGAAACTATGTTATTATATCGTGATATTTTGTTCAATTTGAAAATACCTTTTCTTCAATTAAATATGATATGTCTTGCTTAATGACATTCATTTAATGGCATACATAAACGAAAATTACTTTGAGGAGTATCCATACAATTTGGAAGAAATTTTCATTTCGTAATATCTTTCGTTCTTCTTACTCTCTTGATAAATATGATATATTTTTCTTATTTCGAATAATTTTTTTCAGGCAAAAATGGTTCTGGAGCTTCTGAAACAAAACACTGGCAGGATATGATAACTAAACCAAGACAAACTATCGTACAATGGCACAGACTGAAACCAGAATAAATATTTCTTTATCTACCACAAATATTTTCGATAATCGGCTATTATCAGCTTTATGGATAATTCTATATTGGCCGTTTTTTGTAGCTTTAATTGCGAATTCAAAAACTGAGTTATCTTGAAGCAAGTATCAAGATTCATAAAAATATTCTCGAAATATTATATTCTTAATATGGATATTTTTAAATTGACAATGACGAAAATGCCATCATTTAATGATTTAAACAATTTACAACAGGTTATTTGGCTTATAAATTCATTTTAAAAAAAACAAGAGTTCATTAACTGATAAAGAATAATTTGACAACTCTTGTCAAATTTGCAGAAAATCTGCATAAGTATTTTTTTGTGATACCAAATATTTTAGTCTTAAGAATTGTTATTAATGTGAAAATTTATTCAGAAAAGTAGATCGATAATAATTCGATATAGAAATGGAAAAGAATTCTTGGCAATTGAAAAATTTAGACAGATCTTTGGCGTAATGAATATCGTTGGATATATTTTAATATATTAGAATGCAACAATTAGAAAATATTTAGGTACATATCAATGTCAACCTGATTCAAAACATGCAAAATAATGTTGAAGACCTTTAATCTCACTAATATATTCTGGAAAAGGGCAATTTTCCAGTTACATAGTCAGTTGTATAGTAGTATTTAAGGACATACACTTTTAATGAATTTTCTACGTTACCTGTGTGTATTGCTGAGTATATAACTCATTTTTTATTATCCATGAATGAAGAAGATGCAGTTTTAAAGAAAGTTACATACCTTTCCAAAAATACAGAATAATTAAAAATAATTCGCTTTGTTGTCCCTAAAAGAATTGAAAACAAATGTATAATAAAACTGAGTCATTTCAATAGTTCAACTGAAGTCTAACCTCAAAATTATTCCCACAGAAACAAAAAAAATCTTTGAATCATAGCATACTAGTTAAAATAAATCTTAAATGGTTTACGTTGGCTATTTAAACTTTAATGAAATAGTTTAATTATAAGTGTTTCAAATGCTTAGTGAGTGGGCCGAATATGCAGCTATATCTTGTTGTTATCTGTTGTATTATATTTCACTCATTTTTTAGATTCTAGTGAATGCATTCGATGGACTGAAAGTTGCTGGAGAGGTTTTGAGACCAAATGGCGCATTAAAATTTTCAATTCATATTTAATTTCTATATTACTGATGGAACTGATTCAACCTTTTGATTTCTTGAATATTTTATTCTTTTAATAGCAAATTAAACTTTTTTTCTTTTTCTCTAGTGGTTTCAACAAATCACACATAAGTCAATTTTTTAATCATTATTTTCTCTTCTTTCTGAACAAACTGGATTGAAGTGTTATAAATATGAACGACGAGTATATTTATACGAAATTGTTTTTATTTGTGAAACACAACTATCTAGATTCGAGAACTTCGATGGGGTTCATGCTTTTTTCTGCTGTTGTATTTGATAGTATTTTAATTGGGTTTCTTTCTGTTATCTTAGAACTGAAAGTATTAGAATATTAATGAAAACACTTGTTTTGAGTGATTTATTCAAAATTTTTCACGGCGTGGCATACGTTTCGCCTCTATTAGGACTTCCTCAGTCATTATCTGAAGAATTCCTGGAATAGACCGAACTTACATCAAGCCGTGATAAAATTTGTGGAAATATCTTAAAATCAAGTATTTTTATTCATTTTCTCATTGAAATGAAACAGTCTCCAACTTTAATCACCTAAATCACAAAGCATATTAATGTTTCCAATGCTCTTTCGGTCCTCAATAGTTTTCCACAACATTCGGTCCCTTATTTGAAAATAATGGTGTGTAAATCTGGTGAAAATTCATAAGAAGAAAAACTGTAGTGCCTGAATGAAACGTATCGATAACTAAAGCGTGTACCTCTTCAAATAATCACTTGATGGAAATCTAGAGTTTATTTATCGGGAAATTATTTCCTCGAGTTGAAAACTCGACATGTTTCGCGAAAAGTAATTTTGATAACGTTATCCTTAATGAAGATATAGTACCAACTGGAAATAGATTGCTTATTGTATGGAAAAGTACTGTGGTGTTTCGCTTGTATAAAAAAAAAATTCAATACTGAAGAGGAGATTCAACAATTCGACTATTCTTGAAGGAGAATACTTGAATATAAGACACAGAAAGCCCTGGATAGGTCATACTTACCAAACAATATCATTTTTTGAATAAACGTATCAGTTTTTGTTTGGACATTTTTCTGTAATATTTATTTAAACTTTATTTAGATAACGCTAAATAGTAACACATTTATTTTAGTGATCTATCGATTATGAATCAAAAAAATTTGGTATATCATTGAAATTACGTGAAAAATGTGAAAATAATTTCCGTAAAAAGTTATGCTATCCAAGGGTTAACAAATTGCGTATGCAATGTACGAATTACATTGTTGAAACATCACTGAAGCCAAACATAAAATTAAATTAGAATATATATTTATATTTAAATTATTGAAGATTTTATTTAGTTTATTTCAATATTTTATATGAAATGTTGCTGATGTACTATAAGAATTATAGATATAAAAATATTAAAGATGTATGTTTATTGTAACAGGTTAAGTTGAGATGTCAGTGTTGTTAAACAACATAAAAAATGTTCATTGGATGTATGTAAATAAATGTTAGTTTATAGTGAAATTTACTGATCGATCATGATGTAAAATTGAATAGTACTTGAATAAACGTATTTAATTTTATCAGATATATATTCCATACATCCCCGTTTTAAATTATCTCTAGAAACTGAAATGAATAATTCTATGAATACTTAACTATAACCAGAAAAAGCAACAAATACGAATCTTCAATTTTTCATAAACCATCTCATACAGATATTACAATTCATAACACATCACTACACCCAATTTCACATAAATTAGCCTTATCATAGTATGATTCATAGGCTCCTCAAAATTTCGTTGTTCGAAGCTAATTTTCGAAAGGAATTGTATATAATTAAACAAATGGCATTAAATAATGTTTATACATCCAATATGATTGACAGTCTCATTCAGAGGGAGAAATACAAAATGGCAAAGTTACCCACATATATCCAAGAAAAGTTAAGTATTTAATAGTTTCACATACTTGGGCAAACCTTCCGAAAACCTGAAATTGTTTCTTCATAAACAACATTTCAAAGTTTCATATAAAACCAACCATAGCATTGGAAAATTGGTCAAAAACAACAAATCAAAAATTTATAGAGATGAACGTACTGGTGTTTATAGACTCAACTGTAACGATTGTGAAAAATTCTATATAGGACGTACAATTATATATATATATATATATATATATATATATATATATATATATATATATATATATATATATATATATATATATTATAATATTAAGATTTTTTGAAGTTATAACTACAAATTTTCAGCATTAAAAAGCCATTTCACTATGTTGGATCAGATTTCTACCGTGGATAAGGCATTAGCGAAAACTCATTCATTAATTATTATTTTCATTTATAACTCAAACAAATCATAATATTTTTGGCTCAAAGCTCCACGTTCTTTGAAATAAGCTTTCGATTGAGGCCGCACTTGACCCCTAATCTAATTCAAAATTTTTGAGTCAATTGAGCTTGCTCAAACATTTTTGAGCTCCCGAAGTTTTAATATTGTACAATTTGAAAGAGGGCAATCTTTTACGTATAAATTTTAAACTTTGTATTTTTAAAATAAATAGAAAAATATTAATGGGGGGTACTTACTTTATATCCTCCCGATAGATATATATATATATATATATATATATATATATATATATATATATATATATATATATATATATATATATATGTAATGATATCTTACAAATAGGAAGCAAAGGGTTTGTATGAGTCAAGGAACCATCGATTATATATCGAATGATTTGGTCAAGAGAGGTGTCCCACGGGAAGCATTCTGGGATCACTTCTCTTTGTACTATATGTTAATGATCTTCCAGATGCTTTCTTGGGAACTAAAGAGTCTGTTTCTATGTACGCTGATGACACCAGTGTAGTTGTGGTTTCCCATGGAAATGACTTCATTCATCAGATAGGGTCACGGCAGAACAATCAATTTAGTGTTAAAGAAAATAAAATAGAGTTTCTACAATATGCTAAGTTCTTATGTGTGTTTTTCGACAAATATCTCAAATTCAACACTCATATAGCAAATCTGTCCAAGAAATTAACATCTACTATATATGTAATAAAAGTACTGAGGTCCCAAGTTTTATTGGAGGCTCTCAGAGCAGTGTATTTTTCCAATTTTCAATCAATTTTGTGTTATGGGCTGATATTTTGGGGAAATGCATCGGAAGATGAAAGAATGTTCGTTCTACAAAAGTATGCAGTGAGGAAAATTCTCGGGATGAGGTTTAAGATGTCTTGTCGTCAAGTTTTTAGGACAAATGATCTTATGACTTTCACTGGTTTGTATATTTATAAAGTTTTGCTTTTCTTCCTGCAAAATTGTCACTACTTTGAGGAATATAGGAATGTGAATAATACTCGTTAAGTCTTGCCATACAACTACCCAAGACTCTTTACCTCTAACAGAAACAGGTGTTTTATATATGGGTATCAAACTTTATAACAGTCTGCCTAAAAATCTCAGGGATACAAATGTTCTCTATAGTATTAGGAAAGATTTATATAGCTTCATTGTAAATTGTGAACCATACAATTTGAACGAATTTTTTACATATTGTATGTCTGATCGTTGATCTTAGTGAATTTCATGTTGACCTATTCTCTACTCATTGTACATTCTTTTGTATGTTTTTTACCCCGAGGAGAAGCTAAAGGGGTTATAGTCTCACGACAAAAAGTTGGTAAATGGCCCGATTTTAAAAATTCCAACGGATATCGATAAAACACATTTGATTTCATTAGGGAATTTGAATTACCACCTTTTCCCAACGATGAATAAAAAAATATAGCGTTTTTACCCCGAGGTGAAGCTAAATTCTCACTACAAAAAGTTGGGATCTGGTCCGATTTTAAAAATTCCAACGAATATCGATAAAATACATATGATTTCATCAGAGAAGTTTTGTTCCCAATTTTTTACCAACGAAGAATAAAAAATTATAGCGTTTTCTAGATAGGAATTACGACATGCGCATGCGCCAAGGTCGATATGTACGAAGTCCTACAAAACATGCGTCGAAGTGCTCTGTGTGCCACGGTAACCAAGCGACGTTGATAGCTTAAGGTTGATTCTGCGTCTGTGTCTGCTTCCCATCCATAGAGATATCTTATCAATTTGATTCATAATTTGCAACAAAATGAGCCGGGATAGGATATTCAAATTCGACAGTCAAACAATGAATTTTTTTGCTAAATTTTCACGGACTTTATTCGTAATATCGACGAGGGGTTTTATCCATAGAGATATTACAGATAGAGGCGACAAGCCATAGGCCGCTCTGTAAGTGGCAACGTCAGTCTCGAAACTTAGTGGGAGCGAAAGATAGAGACGATCGCAGGGTTTTTATGTCCTTGTCTATGCGTACCACGCGTGTTATTGTTAGAGAGAGACAGCCTAACCTTCAGATCCTCTCTCCCTCACCCGAGCTTACAAGTTTCAGGCTGGCTTGTCGCCTCTATCTGTAATATCTCTATGGTTTTATCATTCCTAGTGCTACGCAGTAGGGTGTCCTTCATTTTATTGTAAGAAATGCAGTGCTCTGGAGAATAAATACATTTATCATTATTATTATTATTATATTATTATTAATATAA
>JARQZK010000802.1:32500-57500 GCA_030704885.1 Cynegetis impunctata | reverse complement strand
ATATATATATATATATATATATATATATATATATATATATATAAATATAAATATATATATATATATATATATATATATATATATATATATATATATATATATATATATATATATATATATATATATATATAAACTTAAAGTTGTACTAGTCGTTCAGAATAATATTGAAATTCAATTAAGTGTATTTCAACTATTATCTTAGCTCTTTTTTTCCTCGAACATTTGGTACTTTAAAAGAAGTACTAGGCATTACATATATCACAATAGTTGTTTATTATAAATCATAGTCATGTCTTATATATACATACATATATATATATATATATATATATATATATATATATATATTTTTTTTTTGCTGAGCTTCATCGCAAACGGCATTCCCACCCATCCTTATGCGATGAATGTAAGAAACATGAAGATATTCAGCACGAACAATTGAAATAATAGACAGCTGTTTGTTTTTGGGTAATGCCTAGATGGAAAGAATATGGCGAAACTATAACGTTTTTCAAACTGTGAGGTATTTGAAACAAGTCAATAGCACATTTATAAGCATCAAAGTTCTGTAGAATGTCTATACGCTTTCTATGAACTCATATCTTCATCGTGATTCTTCTTAAATCTTCAAAATAAAGCATAATTCTTCGAAGCCTTATCTTCTTGATACTTTAGACTATGACTATTCTAAAACTAATCAAAGTATTCTCTTAAATTCAATGTATGTGCTACTCAAAAAAACGTTTTAATTTCGACACATCAAGAAAGTGGACCATCCAGATGACTGCACTGAAACCTGACAATTCTTAAAACGACACGCTTTAACATGTTACCATGCCACAGCGTTATCTGTCGGAACATATCATGCAAACACATATTTAACCTCAACTACTTCCAACTTACTTTCTTCCTCTGACAAATCTTCCCCTAAACACTGTAATACTGCTCTTAAATCTGAGGCAGTAATATAACCTCTATTGTGCTTATCGAATACCCTGAATGCATCTCTCAATTCTTTTTCCTCCTCTTCCTCCTCTGGAATAGATCCTGCTGCTGACCAAGCTATGTCTACAAATTCTTCGAAGCTGACGTTTCCATCGCCTAGTGTGTATAACAAGAATCATAAATTGAGAAAAGAGTAGAAATAAAATACTGAGAGGTTGCAGGATTTTTCACTAGAACGAGATTTTTTCACGTAGGAAAAGAAGCTTACAATCTTATTCTACTTGCCAGAGTATCAAATTGAAATGTAGTCAGCTGTTTGATGTAAATTGGAGGTATTTACTCATTAATTTTACACAATTTCTTTTACCCTAATGAGGATTACTTGCTTACATTTGACTATATAAGCACAACTACTCTGTATTGAATTTCTTCTTGAAGAAGTCAATAAACGGCAAATAAACTTTCAACAAAAACCTAGTTTTTGACAAAGAATATCAAGAATACTGTAATTGAAATCAAAAAAAGGCAATTGGAAGGATTAAGATGCTTACCATCAACGTCGATTTCCTGTAGCATCTGCTGCAACTCTTCAGTCCTCGCAAACTGTCCTAGAGATCTCATCACTCTCCCGAGCTCTTCTTTAGTTATGCAACCATCTCCATCTTTATCGAATAGGCGAAAGGCTTCCCGAAATTCTGAAGGATAATAAATATAGAATTGCCTCTTAAAAAGAGTTCTTAGTTTTCTGATATCTAGATAAAACGTTACAATTACAAAAAAATACTAGGTACAAGGTTCAAAAAAATCTCAAAATTCCGTTAAAACCACATCAAATTATTAAACCAACTAAGGATCTGCATATTCTAAGAATCGTAGTCAATTTTAATTTAATCTGCCACGAGCAGGTTTTCGCCGTTGCCAAGTCGGCAGAAAAGAGGCTGATTTATCTACTTCTTGCTAAAAATCTGTTCAAGCCAGATAAACTATTGTTGATCTAAAACGCTTAAGTCCGTCTAGCATTCATCAAGAGCAATAAGCTCATAGACCACATATCATTGACCTCTCAGCTAAACTCAAAGCTTATTTTCCTAGTACGTTGGAAGAAAATTGCCGACTTATGTCCCTTTTACACATATTATCACAGCAAGAGTCCTGTAGCAATTGCCTTCATTAGTACAGCAAATACTTCCTAAAATGAAAATGTGTACCTAATACTCTTAAACAGTAGCGTATAAAATTCACTGTTGCGCTGTTAATGTAGATTTCGCGTCGAAAAATACAAATACGGATTGTTTGATCATGTTCAATAATTGAAGAATTTTCCTTGTTTTTTCATGTAATTTATGAAACTGACTTTGATCAACAAGTATATTAAACCTACATGAATTTATTGTGGAATATTTCGAATATCGCTATAAGTCTTTATGGAGCGCCCTCTCGTGAATATGTTCAGAGTTATTAAACAAGTTAATGTGCTTTGGAATTCCATACGCCACTGTTGTAGAGTAGACATCTTTATATTATTCCATCGATAGGATTCTGTATTATCGGTCCAAGCTGTGAATTGCTAGTTTCCAATATGTTTGGTGGAGGGCGCTATGGGTTGTTATACATAAAGTAGTTCGGCCGAGATTTGTATTGGGGAACAATAAAAATATGTATATCAAACTCCCTCCAGGTGGAGTATGCTGCACTGAAGAGATCTAAAGATCGGAACAGCTGTATGCAGATCTAGAGTCGAGGTGACATACATATAACCAGCTATGAATTTTCCTTGTTCAATTTATGTCATATATGAAACAGACTATGATCAACAAGAACATTTTATCTGAATTGATTGTATTCTTTGTTTTTTTTTCATACCTTTCATTTGGTTTTTTGTAATTCCAGGATGTTTGAGCATAATCTTTCGATTCTCGTGGACCACGTATTCTCTAGTATTTCTTCTGGACAACAGCTGTTGATTTCCTTCCAAGATGGCGGTGCCCTCGGACGGACTGATCGGATCTTCGTCAGGTGAAACTCTGATAATTGTACCTTGAACTGAGTCAGGCTGCTCGCTTGGTCTGGTCTGTAAAAAAATGTATTTCGAAATTAATCGACAAAAATATTCAAATATATCAGGATCAATTAGCGAAAACTATTGAATAAATATCTATTTTGAATCAACTTTTTTTCAGTTCGAGTATATAGTAATGTCGTTCTTCGATCGAGGCAAAATAGTTCTTTATTATTTGAACGTTCGATGAAAATTAATAATGCAGATCCAACATGTCCGTTTATATTCCAAGTGGACTATTCTTAATGCGCCACCTGGTGTATATATATTTTCATTTGCGCTCAACAGGCGTAGCGAGTATGATAAAGATAGGAATACGTCGGAAAATTCATTTGAAAAATTGATGATCAATGAAATCAACCCTCCAACACAGCTAGTTTCATGGAACAGGAACATATGAAATTCCCATTCATTCCTCAAGGCAGAATGTTAAAAAATTTGACATCATTGCCACACACAATGAAACCACTAGACTGACTAGACAGTCTATTTCGTTCTTCAACTAGCTTACCAGTAGTATACCGTCCAATTTAGTGGACATCGACATCGAATCCACATAACCACCTCATAGTTTCCAGGAAGAGCAGTAATGAGATGCGAACAAATCACATCACCATCTATCGGAAACCGATAGGTATCTCACTCTAGATCAAACAGAAACGCCAATCACCGAAAACTGATAGATGCGAAGTTCTGCAACATGTTACATCCTTCGATGTATCACCACGCATGCAGGCAACGCTGAAAACTATGTTCAGATTTTTTTCAATAATTTTCAGTGGCCAGATCGGCAGATAATATTGAAAATGAATAGTTATTTGCACTAAACAGGAGTATCGTTTATGATAAAGGTAATATTAACGTCGATTGTTTCCATCTTGTGTGGCACGGATGTCGAACCTTCTAACATTCTCATGAAGGGTGGAAGGAAATTCCATGTCGTCAAGTCTCAAGATACAACTTCTTTTTGAGTGTTGTTCTGATTTATCCTCAATTTTTCCAATGGTTCTCCTACCATATTATTATTTTTATATACATTTATGTATATTCATAAACATATATGTTTATGATAATACATACGTATTTCCACACGTCTTGATAACTTTTACATATATAATAACAATAATAATAATAATACCAAATCATAATAATAAGAATAATAATAAGGCTATACGTATAGGTCAAAACACAGTTACCAAAGTATATACAGGGCTATTCAAATTCGAGTCTATGCATGGGGATTTCGGTAACGGTAAGAGATAGAAGATGGGTTAAATGGGGGCAAAGTAGCGTATTTCAGAGGTTGATAATATGAATTTGAAAAATCCGACTTAGCTTCTTTAGTTCTGGAGTTATACAGAAAAAATCGAATATTTCGAAATTCTTGTTTTGCCTATATCTTTCTATATTACATAATTTTTTTAAAATTTTGCCACTTTCCCATAGCGACTTTTGTAGCCTTTCCAAATATCTGAATAAATAGTATATACAGGGTATCGTACACATTGGGCCACTCAACTTTTCATTTTCAAATACGGACCTTTATTTTTTATTGCATTTTTTCAAATGTCAAGAATTATAATGGCGTTTTATTTCTATCTAGATCATAAAGTGTTTTAGAAATATTGAACTAATACGAGGCATTCTATTCCTTATTCTATGATTTTTTTCAATAACAGCTAAAATTAAAAAAAAAAGTGGTAATTTGACTGGTAATAGTGCAATATTTTCAAAACACTCTGTAATTCAGATGAAAATACAACGAAAATATGAAACATCACTCTTGGCATTTAAAAAAATGCAATAAAAAATACAGCTCCGTATTTGAAAATTACAAGTTGAGGATGGCCCAATTTATACGATACCCTGTATAATTTTTATTCAGGTATTTGTATAGCCTACAAAAAGTTGCAGAGGCAAAGTGACAATTTGTTCAAAAAAATTTTTTAAATAAAAAGATATAGGCAAAAGAATAATTTCAAAATTTTCGATTTTTCCTGTATAACTCCAGAACTAAAGAAGCTAGATCAGATTCTTTTTATCCATATAATTGACCTCTGAAATATGCTACTTTGCCCCGATTTAACCATCCCTCTATCTCTTACCGTTATCGAAATCCCCATGCATAGACACGAATTTGAATAGCCCTGTATAATGATGATTTATTTCTGATTATTTTCAGTAGTAGAGATTTAGGAGATTAAATTTCGATATGAAGAATATTGAAAGATAGACTAGTATTAGTATACAATTGGTAATAAGTAATATCTATATCGGAACTTATACAGATATGTCTAAGTTCAGGCGTTCAACTGTAAATACGTCTAGTAATTAATAAAACAGTTTTATTTTTTCAGTTCACTCGTCTCGAAGATTGATCAGATATAACAAAATTAAAATACATTTTCAAGTGGAACACAAATATTTTGATTTACACACTCACCTCATAATTGCCAGAAAACGGACACAATTTGTGCAAACGAAACTTTACCATGATTGTTGATTCGACACTTCAAGATCTGTGTACTTTATGGAAAAATAAGGTATTTCTATCTGAACAAGTCGATAATCATACTGGTTAATAGTTGAACGCCAGGACCGTACTAGATTTATCTGAATTTCATATTCATAGAAATCGAAAATCAAATCATGAAAAATACACAAGTAGTTGTCTATGGTCAATTTGATATATTACATAATGTGAACAAGGAACATTCTTCAATAATTTAAAAAGTTATCAAATAACTTTCCAAGAAAGCTAGTTATATGTATTTATTTTTCACTTGTATATTATTTAGTAACTGAGATCGATATATTCTTTTGTTGTATATTATTTGTTGATTTTACCTTATATACGGTTGCTATAATTACACTCATTATGCCCTAAGGCGTTATGAGCGGGCATAATGGATCATAATGCCCGCTCATTGTACGAGGAGAAATTAAACAACTTCCATTGGTTGAATACTTCATAATCCTTGTCGTAAACGACTCTAGATTTCTCCGGCAATGAATTATTCGCAGCTTTGGCTGCATTTTCTATGACATTCTTGGGTAAATTCATTTTCACTTCCATTATTTCTATAAAACTACACAAAGACAGCAGCAATGACATTCACTGAATATGATGGCAAAAATATTCACAAACGTCAAAATACAACAAATGTATAGAAGCAATGAACCGAATAATAAAATAATTTTTTCGTGAAAAATAAAATCTCGTGTGAATGCAGATTCTGCGTTGCGGAATACGTATAACCAGCTCCCTTGGAAAGTTGTTCGATAATTTTTCTAATTATTGAAGAATTTTCCGTGTTCACTTTATGTGATACAATAGGAATTTTATCAAACGAATATATACGTTTCAAACAAAAACTATATCAACTTCTTTCATACTCATTTTGATATTGAACGAAAATATCGCATCGAAATTCCAAAAAATCGATGAATTGAAGGAAAATCGTTCACAAATGAAAAATAGTACATAGTACTAAATTTGAAAAATGATGAAATCAACTCTGTAACAGAGCTAGTATAAAGAGATTCGACGAAATGGTATTTCCATTGATCCTTCAACGGAGAATGTTAGAAAATTCGACATCTGCGACACACACGATGGAAACACTAGTCTGTTTCGCTCTTCAATGAGCTCATCAGTAGTGTCCCGTCCATCAACTGGGTTTACAACGACATGGAATTCAAATAACCACGTCATAGTTTCTTAGAAGATGCGAACTAATAATGAAGGATGGAGCTATGATTGATGGACTGGATACTATTGATGAGCACACTGAAGAGCAAAACAGACCGTCTAGTATTTCCATCGTGTGTGGCACAGATGTCGAATTTTCTAACGTTCTCCCTTGAAGGATAAATAAGAATTTCAAATCATCGATTCTCATGAAACCAGATTCCTTGAAAGGTTGGTTCGTTTAATAAATCATCAATTTTTCAAATGAACATCCCAACATATTATATATATATATATATATATATATATATATATATATATATATATATATATATATATATATGAAACGTATAGAATCTCGCAAGAGTTCTCGAAAGTGATTGATACAATGCGTACGTGGTCTCAATCAGCCTACTCCAAGAATCGAATGGGAATTATAAATATATAGTTATGAACTAGGGATGATATAAGAGAAATTTTCAGTCGAGAAAAGTAAGTATTTTAATTATAAGATTTTGTTCCTATGAAAATAATGATACTTTGTTATGTATCTTCACATCATTCTATGTGTTCAAATCAAACACTCTTCAGAGAGAACTTTAGTTTACGTCCGAAACGTCGAGTGAAAAAATAAAACAGGAAACTAACCTTTCATTTCAACGTGAAATAATAACCTGAAACGGCAAAATTTATATATAATATATGTGAATTACAAAACGAAATTTTTTCTGAATTAAAACGAAATAGCCCATAAATCTAGTAAACCCACCTCTGTACTACTAGCTCAATTTTCCAACTGTGGCTTAACGATCTACGTTAATATCTAAACGCTGGTCGGTAAAAAACCAATTCAAGTCATATACTATAGTAATTCCCGGATTATTTATAATATCAACTATTTTAAAGTTATTTTCAGTCTAAACATTTGATAAATTATTATATTTCAAGGTGAAATGAGTAAAATTATCAAGCAAGATAATAGATAGGTATAAAAGGAAGAGGTAACTTGAGAGAAAAGTTCACAAGAATTAGACATATTTTTTTAAAAATCATCAAAGTTGACTAACAAAAAATTAAGGCAACATTAAACATAAAATCAAACTAAATGTAAATTAAAGAATTTAAAAAAAAAACAGAAAACCAATCACCCTTACACCGTTTTACTAAAATAATGATAAATATCCAATCAATTGAAAGGACACCAAATATAAGTAGCTATGAAAAGATGATTGAATTAAATGTCAGCAATGACATTTTTACTGTAAATATTCATCTATTCTTCGGAATAAAATGAAGGTTTTCTTTAATCTTGAGAAATCAAAAATTTTTTTGAAAAATTTATTTCTACTCACCATCAAATCCCTGATCTGGCTGACCAGCGAGGACGATGAAAAAAAATTGTTAACTGCAGAAAATAATTTTCCCTCAAACTTCGCCACGTTTAAAACTTTCTATGACCTCCGGTTTGAAAACTGTAAAAGAAGAAAAATATTGGTAACTTACTTACATCAAACCATAGAAGCCAAAAATGTTGACACTCGATGAGATATTTAGTAGAAAGAATGGTTTTCGAGTTGTTGATTACAAAATATATTGTACATACAACGAAAGAACTAGCTCCCTTTTAAACTGTCTCAATATCTTAATTCTGAATGTTACGTCAAAATTCATGTGACAGTATTGAGTTTATATTATCTTGGGTTTAGATGCGAGGAAATTTATTTGTTCAGTTCAGCATCTGGTTTTGGTTTAGACAAGAAATTAGTAAGACCGCTTCTCTGCAAGTGTCAGAAACTGATTTTATTTGAGTTTACGTAAGTGCTAAGAGAATAATACATAAATAATTCTTGTTAATTTTTCCTTCATGAGAAACGATACTTCCTTGAATATAAAATTTTTTTATCAAAAATATAAATACGAATTTTCAGAGAAAGTCTGTATTAAACCAAAAGGTATCATCAAAATCCAGATATAAAAATTCAAAGAAACCGAAAATTTTAAAATAAATTAAAAAGTTAATTGAAAAAAGTAAATAAAAAAATTTCGTGTAAATGCCTTATCAACAAAACTCTTATTGTCAAGATATTCACACTAAATTTTATAAAAATTATCATTGAAACAGTGTCTATTTCTTTAAAACAATTGAAAAGATCACACTTTTTTTAATAGATTTACACTAAAAAAATAAAAGTGTATATCTCTTGAAATCAAGTGAAACGAAAACATCTTTTTAAAAGCAACTTGAAGTGTAAAAATATCTCTTAAAAATACGTAGAACGAAAACACCTTTTATAATAGATTTACACTAAATTTTATAAAAATTATTATTGAAATTTGAAGTGTATGTCTCTTAAAAACAAGTGAAATGAAAACACTTTTTTTTTAGTAGATTTAGACTAAACTTCATGAAACTTGTCTTTGAAACTTGAAGTGTATATCTCTTGAAATGTATATCTCTTAGAAACAAGTGAAACGAAAACACTTTTTTTTAAGTAGATTTAGACTAAACTTCATGAAACTTGTCGCTGAAACTTGAAGTGTATATCCCTTGTAAACAAACTAAATGAAAAAAAAATTTCAAGTGTATATTCCTTAGAAACAAGTAAAATTAAAACATTTTTTTAATAGGTTTACGTAGAGTTTTAATAAAATTATCATTGAAACTTGCAGTGTATATCTCTTAAGAACAAGTCAAACGAAAAAAATTTTTTTAATGAGATTTACACTAAATTTTATAAATATTATCATTTAAACTTGAAGTGTATATCTCTTAAAAACAAGTGAAACGAAAACAATTTTTTAGAAGAGTTGTAAAAAAATTGTTATGAAACTTATAACCGCAACCTGAAGTGTATATCTATTAAAAACAAGTATGCGAAAACACTTTTTTTGAGAGATTTACAACAAATTTTATAAAAATTATAATAGAAACTTGAAGTGTATATCTCTTAAAAACAAGTGAAAGGAAAACACTTTTTTGATACATTCACACTAAACTTGATAAAAATTATCATTTAAACTTGAAGTGTAAATCTCTTGAAAACAAATGATACGATATCATTTTTTGAAACACTTTTTATCAACAGATTTACAACAAATTTTATAAAGATTAAAATTGGAACTAAAAGTGTAGGTATATCTCTTAAAAACAAGTGAAATGAAAATCTTTTTTTTGAGAGATTTACACTCAATTGTATTAGATTATTCATTCAATGTGAATCTCTTAAAAACATGTGCTTGCAATTTATCTCTAATCGAAAACATTTTAGAAATAATTCGAAAAAGAAACTCACATGTTCCAATTTATTCTACACAACTGACTGCAGCAAGTTATTTTCTCTAATCTAAATAAATCGGCATCATCTATCTCATTCTTTCCAAAGAATAATCATCAGGGTAGGTGTATCCACCCAGGCGAAAATTCTGCAAAAAAAGAAGAACTCGTACAGATCTATTTCTGAAAACAATTCCATTCATTAGAGTGTACACGTGTGACAGTACAAATGAGGGTATAAATAACGGTGGAGGACTTACTGCGGGGTTGTTTTGGTCTGTATTGACATTTGGGGGCAGATTGCGAAAGATGCTGCGGATATTTGGCGCATGCGCGTACTCCAATACGCAATTTGGAGAAAAAGTAGAATCGAAAACCCCTTAGGGACTTTTTGAATGAGATGAAAATGGATAAATATGGGTAGCAGTGAAAGCATCTTCCAGAAAATTGAAAGGAAATTACGAAGATACGAGAGAAACGAGATTTAAATTGCACTAGTCGGAGCGTTCTTTTTGGTGGATTCGCTTTTAGATAAATTTGACTTGAAAATCGACGTGAGTGTTTCTTAGATTGACTCACTACATTCACAAAATTATGTTCTAGATCATCATTACTGGATACTCACATGACTTTTAATTATTTGAAATGTTTCTGTTGCCAGTATTTCTAATGTTCATTATTAGATATTTTGAAATGAAGCGTGAACAATTATGTCAAAAGATGATGACATAATCTTGAGGTATTTGTACGAATATTGAATATTCAGGAGTTCAATTGCTTCAAACACATGAATATATATATATATATATATATATATATATATATATATATATATATATATATATATATATATATATATATATATATATATATATATATAATTATTCATTCGAATTGTTGTTGCCTGTGAACTATTTCTAATCTTTTGATAATTATTAGCAATAACAGGCTTGTTGAATCTCAAAAAACTCGATTTTATTAAAAAGTTGACGTTTCGCCACGACATTCGTGGCTTTATCAAAACTTTTTTAAAAGTTTTTTTTATATAATAACTGGAATAACAGCTTTAAACAAAAAATTTTTTTTGGTATATTCACTAGATGAATTTTAGAAAAAAATCACTTTAAAAGTTTCAGATGGCTGTTACGCCCCCTGGCGTCCATCTTATAAACCTGAAAATTGGCCACTTTGGTCATAAAATTTTTTACCGTAAGTCTCTACGACGAATAGTTTGTGAGATACAGCCGCGTGCCTCTCTTAATCAGACACCCGGTACAGTAATATTTTCTCCAATATAGGAAAAACAAACTAAATTTTCAGAAAGTTCACTATGAAAGTACCAAATACGCGTATCGCTTATTACAAAAATAAGTATTGCAGACATGTCACAACATGTTTTAAAGTTTGAAGCGCCACGTCATTTCAACTTTCTGAAACAGCTGCTACAACTCAGTAAGAGGTACCATACCTCTAGGTGAAGGAAACAGTTCAAAATAGTAAGAATTATGTTCACAGAATACTGTACTTTGTGAGTAAAGTGAATAGAATCATATTACAAATTCGTTAGGATTTACGTAAAGTAATGTACAATATATTGTACACAGTGAGCGAAAGGGTTAAGTGCTCTGTTTGGTTAAAAAATCTCACATGCCTACTCTAGAGAAACCGCCATTCCTCGTGCTATCCAATTCTGGAGAACAAGGAACAAAATATTTCATGGCTTTCGGACATCTCACACAATCCACATTCATCATTCTAAATTGCTTGATAGGATAATAGCAGACGAAGAATTGAGAGTAATTGAACGTAAATGCCTACATAATGTGTGGGTATTTCGAGCACTCTATTGTTAGAAAATCCTTTAATTCTCTTTTCATTCGAACTCTCACCCGTACTATGTTAAAATTAATTTGATTTTTCGTTTCTCCGAAACGAATACACTGCTTTAGTTCTTATAGTATAACGAGAGGAGATTTGCTTGAGATTATCACGGCGGTTTTATTTCAGACGTGTCTTCTACGCATGTCCGACATATTCTTACTTTGCTATTCGAGTTTTTTCTAAGAAACCCATTATAGCAGAACTAATGATTGTTTCACATGGTCTACTCGACCAAAATCCTATTTTGGTTGGGGAGTTTAACACTGCCCAATCTATCGATATTGAATGACCTCCAAAGGCTCCTGGACATAGTTGGAATGCACGGCAGACTTATGGGAATTAACATCATCATAAAAAAGACAAAATTCCTAGGAATCATCCGCAAATTGGATGAGTTCCAGAATGCGAAACTCTCATACGAGAATGAAGATATAAAAAGAGTAAAAAAGTTTAACTATCTGAGGACTTGGTTATGTGAAGTCTGGTCTTCAGACGTAGAAGTCAAAGGACGGATAGAAAAAGCAAGGAGCACATTAATGAGATTCTAAAACGTCTCTAAGAACTCTGACTTTGACCCCAATCTCAGAATGAGATTCACAAATTGTTACGTATGGTCCACACTGTTGTACGGTATGGAAAGCTGGACATTGAAGGTTAGCACAATGAATAGGCTGGAAGAATTTGAAATGTGGATCTATCGATCTATTGAAGGTCCCATGGACAGCAAGAAAAACCAATGAGGAAATTTTGAGGATGCTAAGAAGAGAACGCGAATTGCTGGCACGATGAAACGCAGGAAAACAGCGTACCTGGGACATGTGTCACGCAATGAAAGGTACCATTTGCTCCAACTATTAATAGAAGGAAAAATAGAGGGAAGAAGGGGTGTTGGCAGAAAGAAGATGTCATGGCTCCGAAATATCAAACATTGGACAGGTATAAGAACCACAGGAGAATTAATTGACAACACCAGAGATAGAGACAAATGGTCAGAAGTGATCGCAAATATCCATTAATGGATAGCAGGAGAAAAAAAGAAGAATCTATCTATTTTTAAAGAATTAACTGAACTATACATACTTATTCGGAATCTCAGACCTGCTTGGTTCAAATAAAAATTCGTTTATTCCTTTGCTATTTTAGTTTTGCTGATAGAATTCATTGATAATTGAGTTGATTACTTCTAATGACGAAGTTAAGAATGGTAATTTGAGGTTTAGAAGAATTGCGTAGTAAATTATTAAATTGATAGGAATTGATGAATGAATGCATGATATCGACCTGAAATTAGCCATAACTTATTTCGAAATTGTTTGTCATTCCTGGCCATTGTTGAAGTAATGAACTATTATCAAAACCTTTTATCAATTGAAATTGAATGTAGTGGAATGACTCGGAAGTAACAAACACCCATTATTCTCTTCAGTAATATAAAATCAAGGTTTCTCAACTTAACAGCTACAGAAATTTTCCATCATTGAATTCCTTGAAATATTTTACTCATCTCGGAATGATAAAAGGAATATATCTATATCTTACATATAAAAATGGATATTATATATATATATATATATATATATATATATATATATATATATATATATATATATATATATATATATATATATATATATATATATATATATATATATATATATATATATATATATATATATATATATATATATATATATATATATATATATATATATATATATATATATATATATATCTAATATATAAAATTCTCGTGTCACGGTGTTAGAAGTTAAACTCCTCCGAAATGGCTTGACCGATTGTCATGAAATTTTGTGTGCATATCGGGTAGGTCTGAGAATTGGCTAACATCTATTTTTCGTCCCCCTAAATGTTAAGGTTGGTCCACCCCTTAATTTTAAATTTTTTATTTTCAGACAAAATTTTCTCCTCTATTTTTTTGTTATAAATCATTCAAAAATACATACAACCCTAAATTTTCACCCCTCTACGATCAACCCCTATTTTTTATTTATTTAACTCCTCCGAAATGGCTCGACCGATTATCCGATATCGGGTAGGTCTGAGAATCTGCCAAAGTCAATTCATTTTCTGTTCATTTTTTTTATGATACAACATTCAAAAATACATACAACCCTAAATTTGCACCCCTCTACGACCAACCCCTATTATAAACTTCAATTTTTTCAGCAAGATTTTTATTCTTATTTTATCATGACTTAGAATGAAAAAATTCTTTTTACTCCCAATTTTTCACCCTTCTACGATCAACTCCTATTTTTCCATCGCGATTTTCATTGTTTTAAAATTTCATCCACATATCCGCAATAGGGTTGCAAGATGGCAATCGAAAATAACAATAGTAGGTCTAAAAATAGGTCGTATTATATTTTTCATACCCCTAAGTGATTAAGGTGGACCCCAAACATTTTTATAAATTTTTTGGACAAAATTTTTTATTTTTTTATGATGTTGCATTAAAAAAATACACACAACTCTAAATTTTCACCCTTCTATCAACAACCCATATTTTTTAATAGCCATTTCAATAATTGAAACAATATTTGCCGGGTCAGATAGATTGATAGATAGATAAATAGAAAGATAGATAACTATCTAGATAGATAGATAAAAATAATTAATATGGCAGAACAACGTTCGCCGGGTCAGCTAGTATATATATATATATATATATATATATATATATATATATATATATATATATATATATATATATATATATATATATATAATATATATATATATATATATATATAATATATATATATATATAGCAAAATATAACCTATTAATTAACTATTGCATAATTGATTGCAAAATCAGTTATAAGTCATAAAAGATACGAGAAAGTCGAGAAAATCTCAATTTTTTATAAACAAATAGATGCAGTAGCTGATAATCAATAGTTATAAACTTGGTCTTTAAATGATTTGAAAGTTTAATTAATCCTTCATAAAAACCAGTTGAATGTCCATAATCGTATCTCGAATAGTTAATTAATTATATCAATTTGTTACTTGACAAATCGAATGGCCGGTGCAACTTCGGAGTGGTGTAATATTTAAAAGTATTATAAAATTTTTTTTTCAGCACTTCCATATGTATTGCTGCTTTTGTAATTTTTTTCAGCTTCAGAAACAATATTTTACGCTTTATAAAATTTGTTTATAACAAATTGTTGATTTAATAAACAATGGAATTATTTATAACAAATAAATTTTTCTTTGTTAACCTGTGAACAAATGCCAATTATGATTTTTAAAGAGAAAATAGTTTCTTCACTAATTATTATTCAAACAATAGAAATATAAAAAACAATTACAAACAATAAAAAATTATTGATCAAAAATTTTAAAAATCATTATTTGGCCGAGACAATAAAATGGTGAGAAAATCTTTTTTAAAAATATCAAACTTGTCTATTTGTTTATAAACAATATCTTAGCAAATTATTTAAAAACAATTTTCCTATTGTTAAATACAGAAACAGCAATAACATATTATTTGTTGAATAAAATTTTTCTAACAACATTTCTATTTTCAATTCTTGTAAACTAAAAAAAATCATTATAAACATTATAATAAGCTTTAAGAAAATTTTATTACATGATAATGTTGAGTATGTATATAACAAGGGCTCTACGAAGCCAACAATTTCTAAGTCAATTATTCAAACATTTATGTCGTCATTCATGGAAAGGGAGACTGTAGAAAAATAGTTAATAAACAATAGTATAGGTAACTATTTGAAAAATTCACTTAAAATTTTTTTTCAACTTGAATTTCTTCGTTCAAGTGTCTTGATGATACCACAATTTATTCAAATTTTCAAATTAATATTTAACGGCCGCACGGAGACCTATTTTCAGCGTTAAATTAAAATTATAAATAATATAGGTAGAGTTCCGGGAGTCCGGACTTCTTTATTGGAAATTTCCTCATCTTTGAGTATATTTTTTGAAAACAAAATGACATCTTTTGTTCATCTCAATTTGTTAATAACAATTGCAATTGTTTATGTGGTAATTAATCATCGAGATACATTTTTCTAGTCATTCCGAATCGAATGAGCTATCGCTTATATTTTTAGGAGCTGTACCAAGAATTAACACGTTTTTGAACTTGTTGGCTAGCCCAAAATTATTACATTCCTCGGATATATTCAGTACAAGAAATAAATAAACAACAAATTGGGTAAAAAGGGTAAATACAAAGATGATTACAAATAAATATTAAGAGAGGTAATTCCATTCCAAACTGCTATTCAGGTAGAACGATAATTTTGAAAATATTAAAAAGGGGGCTTGTAGTATGATTAATTTGTCAATTCAATACGAGACCTGAATGTTTGTATTTGTTAATCTGCATTGATTCTAGAAAATTAAGTTCAATTCCCTTACTCTCAGCATTTAATATTTCAAAGTCAAAATTGAATTTGTGATTTTCTAGGATAAAATGGTTTGCATAATATGAATCCGCATTTGGATTACGAATGAGAAATGTAATCATTTTGCACTCAGTATCTGAAGAAGGAAAGTTTCATCGAAACGTGAGTCATGCGTGTTTTATCTAATAAACGAATATGTTGTTATTTACCATTTATTTGAAATGAAAATATAGTTTTAAGTATTATTAACTGAGATCGAATTCTCGCACCACTGTTTTCTCCGATGTCACATTTTTTTTATTATTGACCAAGAATGATTTCAAGTTTCTTTTATTTCTACAAATTGTTTTTACTTTACTTTTCGATAGTCTGTTACAAATTTTGCTACTCAAATTCGGCACATAATACATTGATAATAATAATAATTCCCAATGAATAATGTGCCAAATTTGAGTACCCAAATTTGTAACAGAATATCGGAAAATAACGTTAAAACAATTTGTACAAATAAAAGAAACTTGAAGTCATTATTGGTCAATAATAAACAAAAATCTGACATCGGAGAAAACAGTGGTGTTTACAAAATATTTTGCGACGAATGTCCTGCTTTCTATATTGGACAAACAGGAAGGAATATAAACATCGATGTTGAAGAACATAAATGTCAATTTTACAAAATAAAAACACCATTGGCTACTCCGAACAATGTATAAAATTTAATCATTTCCTGGATTTCAACGAAACCCAATTGTTGCATTCAGGTAACAAAGGAAAGCGCCTTGGCCTTCTTGAAATTCTCGAAATAAGTTCCGCCCATAATAGTAAATTGCCCCTTGTAAACGAACAAATTGATTTTCAGGTATCACCTTTGCTATTGCCTGTTTCATAAAACAAGATGTAATACTCTCCTGTAGTCAGTCTAGATGAGTTCATAACTCGAAACATGTCGATTATCCTTTTCTGCTAAATACAGTATCTGACAGGGGCGGCTAGTCAAAGGAGGCTAAGGAGGCTAAGCCTCCTCAATAATATTCCGTGTATCACTAAAATATTATATTGAATAGTCAGCATTCAGCATATTCATATTAATCAAAATCACATTATTTTATGCACCTAGCTTCCTTTCAACCTACATTATATAATGGTATTTACATTTACTGCATTTCATTCATTTCAAGATTTGTGGCAACGCTGCGGAGGCTTAAAAAGGTATATTCTCAACGTTCATTATGCCTGCCACAGAAAAGCAAACAACGGTGCGAATACTGCCAATGAATACTTCATTGCAATAGAAAAGCAAAACACATGTAAATGGCAACACCGATATACACCCAGTCTTATACGATGTCGACCAATCACAACTATAGAATTTCGCGTGACATCGAGTGAATTCGTTGGAAATCGTAGTGTGATCGTATTGTCTAATGGCCGGCGTGTTTACTTATATAGCTTGCGTATTGTTTTAAAGTGAGTATGGTTACTGAAGTTAATTTCAAAAATTTCAATGGTGACTTAGTGGAATATTGGTTATCCCATAACTTTAGTGCACTAAGTTATGAAGATAAAGTTTTGATAAAAACATTGCGATCTACCCCTGAATTGAACAATTTGGTGCAGCGTAACAGAAAACAAAACCGCTGTTTTAATTCACGGAATTATGAGAGACATCCTTGCCTAACCGGATCACAGGTAAAAATAAATTATTTTGTTGGCAGCGTTTACTTTTTACTAGTGAAAATGTCTCTGTTTGGGGCCGCTTAGGATTTGAGGATTTAATTCTATACCTAGTTGAAAGTGAGGAATTTTTCACCGATAAAGTAACTTAAAATACAGCACGCGGATTAATATCTTACTTACAGGATCAGGAATTTATATATTTTTTAAACATCTTTAAATTAATTTTTGAACAAACAGAAATAGTTTTTCAAATCGTACAGCAAAGTTTTCAGATGTAATTCACTCACGAAATCGGCTCAAGTTTCTTTTGGAAAAAATTTCAGAATTTCGTGCAGAAGTTTATTTTAAAAAACTATTTTCTGTATTTCAAACTACTGATGATACGACTCAATTTAGCCCAAAACGAAAGAAATTCAGTTACGCAGATATGAAGCTTCACTATAAGCAAATATTTTATGAAATTTTGGAAACTATTAGGGGTCAAATAGAAATAAGGTTCTCTGATTTGAAAGAACTGCATTTCTTCGACATACTCAATAAAAATTTGTTAACCGGATTTTCGGCTAATTTTCCAGATAACCTTTTGGAAAATTTATGTCAAAAATACACTTTTTTTGATAAGGTGGCCATAAAAAGTGAACTGTGTGTTGTTTATAATGACAATGAAATTTTGGGGCAAAATGAAAATCATGTGGGGACTATTAAATACCTTTTTGATAATAGTAAGTAAGTAAGTAAGTAAGTTTTATTTAGCAATTTGCTAGTAATTACATTAAGTATATACACTTAATTCTAAGATTTAATAAGTAAGTAATTGAATAATTTCTTAGAAAAAATATTGAGATTTGACACGCTCTTAATACTATCTGGTAATGATTTGAATCAAGATTTACCTCAAGTTTATAAACTCTTATGTCTAATTGTTTCTATCCCGGTGACATCGGCTTCCGTAGAGCGCTCGTTTTCCACTCTAAAGCGAATTAAAACTTATTCACGAAATTCAGTGAGCCAGGATCGTTTGAACGTTAAAGATCGCAGAATCCCGCTAATCTTCAAAAATATATAATAACTTTTTATTTGCTCTTACCAGCTGTCAACAAATTCGTTAAGTAGGTAGGTAGGTACCTATTTTGTGAAAGAAAAAAAATTTGATGAATAGATGAATTGATTAATTGGCTGAGAAGAGTTTTTGTGAATATTGTAAATAGGAGTTGTAGGTCTCAAGGTAGACACTCGAAAGTGAAAACAAATTAATAGCTTAGGGTGCTTGTTTAACTTTGATTTTCTTTAAATTATAAGGCGGTTGAACTTGAAATCCTAAAAATTTTCGCCTATGGTGTATTTTTTAACACCTCTTGTAGCCTCCTCAAACAAAAACCTCACGAGCCGCCACTGGTATCTTAATATTTTTATATAGTGAAACTTAAGCTACGTGTGTTTTATTTTAAAGTTTAAACTTTATTCTTTAAGTATTACTTTGAAATGCTTACTACAAAGAAGCGCATATACCAACAAATAAATAACAAATTTAATAAATCCAAGTAGGTATGTTGTATATTGATCTCTCCTAATGATACCCATTTGACATGCGTGTTAAATCTTCTTGGCGTTATGTAAGGTTGAAGAAATTCAATGTCAATAAACCCGAAGGTGTGTTACTTTCTATTACGACTCTCTTCATTGCTTTGCAATATTAAAGTAGATGAGTGTGTAGAATCAAAGAATATATTTCGATATCCAGCTGTAAAACACGTATACCTGTTTTCAAGTTCTTCCGCAGAGACTAGTTCAGCTAGCCTAGCTGATTCTTTTCTCAATTGCAAGTTACAAAACTGGTTTTAAGGATGTTAAGAAGTGATGATCTCGAGAGATCTGTTGAATCTATAAGATTCTTTGATCTTATAAAGTTATGAGTAAGTGACTGCGTTCTTCGAGATTTTCAACATCGTGCGTGATTATAAAATGTTTCACAAAGAATCTCATTAGTAGAATTTAAGAACAAAGAGCTGTTGGAGACTTTATGGTAGGTAAAGTCAATAAATATTTCAATTTAAAATCATTATTTATATAAAACAATTCGTGAGCAGCAGAGCTTCATGACTGAGATCCTATTTTTCGCGCAAAATGCATAGCGTCGACATGCTATTCTAATGGATAGAATTATATTTTGAAAAATCACGCTTAAATAGCAAACCGAATCGAGAAAAAATATAATTTATTTTATAAAAAAAAATGTTCGAATTGCATTGTGGTTGAAGAAACAAAAGTTGAAACCAACGAAGGAACGTACCTCAATATCAACATATTCCACGTACCAAATGTCAACCCCCTATGGTAAAAAAAATTCGCGTACTGATAGCGAAAGAGATCTAGATGCAATTTGAACAGAATTGTCACCACGAAATGCAGCGCGGTTGGGATAAAGATTTGAATCCAAAAAGAGGTCTTAACCCTTTCGCTCACGCTGTACATCACTTTACGTAAATCCTAACGAATTTGTAGTATGCTTCTATTCACTTTACTCACAAATTACAGTATTCTGTAAACATCCTAATTACTATTTTGAACTGTTTCCTCCACTTAGCGGTGAGTGAGTTTACCAAAACAAAAATTATTAATGGTACCTGTTACTGAGTTGTAGCAGTTGTTTCAGAGTGTTAAAGTGAGGTGGCGCTTCAAACTTTAAAACATGTTGTGGCGTGTCTGCAATAATTATTTTGGTAATAACCAATTCGTATATTTGTTGCTTCCATAGTGAACTTTCTATATTGGAGTAAATATCACTGTACAATATATTATACATTGTAAACGGAAATCGACAGGTATGGTAAAAAACTCCACGTTATTTAGAGTTCTTGTTATATTAGATTTATTTCATAGTAGTACGAATTGAAGCATGAGTAAAAAAGTGCCGTTGACTGAAGAACAACTATTGAAAGTAATTTAGGAGGGCCTAATATCCGATATTGAAGGGCTAAGTGTTGACGATTATGGGTGGGGAGATAGGGACGTAGAAGTAAGCAATGATCATGACGATTAAAATACTGTAAAAGAAAGAAGTTCAGATGATATGGAAGGTAATTCTGATGAAAAATCTTTTTCAACCAGATGCAATTCCCAGAATGTACATGTAGGACGAATTTTGTTTGTACTAAGTGTAATATACATTTATTCATTTCAAAAAAACAAATTTGTTTTTTGATATATCACAAATAAATGATCAGTTATAACCTTATGTTGTCTTTGAATTGCATTTCATTTTACAAAATCGCAAATACACTAGGTATCACTTATTCAAAATGTGCAATATATTGTACAAGTCATATATTATACTGTTTACTCATAATGTACAGTATATTTTACATATCACACCCTCTAGAATGGATGACATAGAATTTTTTCGAGTACACTAAAAATTGTAAAAAAATTCCTAATTTCAGGTTTTTGGATTGAAAAACAAAAATGAGCGAAAGGGTTAAGTCAGCATAAAATCAATGTTCTTCAATCCTCTAACTCAATCTGCAGAAGCTGTGGAGCTCGGCAAATTTTGACAGTTTAGTTCTGTAACGTAAACAATCCCAAATGAAAATATACCAATTTTGATACTCGATGGGAGCCGCTGGAGATGTCAATATGTACCGGAAGCTAAAAAAAAAATATATATATATATATTATATATATATATATATATATATATATATATATATATATATATATATATATATATATATATATATATATATATATATATATATATATAAGGTACCTGAGACAAATAAGGCCCACCTAAGGCAAAACATTTTTTTTTAGGAAAAACGACATACAAAGGAAAATAAAAATATATTGATCAACAAACTCATATTATATTCTAAGTAAAACATTAACTGAAACAAGTTAAAGAAAACGTAATATAATAAAAATCATAGATTCTAAAAACCATAAAATGGGCCTTATTTCTGCCAATGATAGTAATAAGGCCCGTATCATATAAATGTAATAAAAGGCTAAAAGCTAAACAGAAAAGCATTTAAATAATGTATTGACAGAGTTTTAACTCAAAATAAAGTTCTGGTAGGTACTCAAAAAATTGTTAGGCATCACATGCGATGCAAATATAATCGTCATCATCAGATGGTCAATAGCCTAAACATTCTTCGTGGGCCCATGTATTGCAATTAAGGCAGCACCTCATATCTTTTTCAAGGGATTCCTGGTATAGTAGACAGTACCATAATAAATTACTTTTATTCACCGTGCCCATCTTAAAAGTTTACGTGGGCCTTATTTCTGACATGCACTATTTAAGGTTAGGTCACTGTTACAAAAAAAGCAAATGAAAAATTTCGAAATTTTTGTTGAATATCAACTCTTAAAATGTGCAACTTACCAATAGAATTAAACCACCACTCGTACAGTTGAAATTATGTTATGGCGAACGACTTCATTTTGTGAAAAATTTTGTAAAACTTAAGACTTTGCGCGGGATGTCCAACAAGTGGAACTTTTCTCCTTGAGTGAAAGCGTGTGGTCCGCGCGCTATCTAGGTAAAATTACTTGGAACTATATCCGAACCGATTGGTGGATATTATAGTTTGAGTTTGTTTTTAGTTGTGTTTTTCTGGAAAGTCCTTATTACCTGCAGGGCCTTATTTGTCTCAGGTAACTTATATATAAGTATACAGTGGCGCCAACTCCATGGGGCCTGAGAGTGCCCGAGCCCCAACAAAAATTCAGTTGGGGGTACCCCTCCAATAATTCTAGGAAATTATTAGTTATCATGCTTTATAAATTCACAAAATTGTGTTTTTTATTTTAATCATTTACTAATTTAGAGCAATATTAAAAATTTTTATGAAATAGGGAATTAAATACATACAGAATGTTAAATACTGTGTGTTTCGCCAAAAAAATGTGTCAGCCGTGTCAAGCTTCCTGGAGTGTCGAGTTTTCGGGGTTCTAATGTTGATCATATGACTCTAAAATGCTTAAAAAAACTTTAAAACTGGCCCTCCAATATTCCTCATAAGTCGGCGCCTCTGCAAGTATATCAACAATTTTTCGAACGTCTAGGAGCTCTGACAAGGACGGAAAAAATACCCATGTATGTATGTATGTATTGCATGGGATAAAATACTACCAAAAAGGAATCTTATTGTGATTAGCATTATCTCATTGATCAAAGGATCATTCATCATTCCGATCCGTAATGATCGAGAGTTACGCTATGGTCATGGCACCTATAACAGAGGGGTGGCTCGTTGCAGCTTGAGACTCTACCGACCGAACCCCAAACAAGAAGAACGATCCGACGCCATCATTCGCGTCTGCCGGCATTGCGTTGTTGCCAGATTGCTTCGCTTCGTTCGTTATACACCCAGTGACAGTACTGCACGGTATCTGGCGTCTTTGCCAGTGCGAACGGCCACTAAGCGCAGAATAATCTAACCAGGAATTTATTTTTATCATCCACCGTGCCTTTTCATTGCATTAATGCTGTTCCAGCAGGCGGTTCCTTTGTTGTCGGTGGTATTTTTCCTTGGAGGAAACAGCGTAGCGGAGCACAAGATGAGCGAATTAGATGCGGTTTTGGGTAAAAAATACAAGCTGAGTGACAGCGATAATTTCGAGGAGTTCATGAGGGCAATAGGTGAGCTAATTTAAATTTTTTTCCTCATCAGATTTGTAGGTTGCAGATAAAATTCGGAAAATATTTATTTTAATCCATAATATTTGCAGAATAATTTCGTAAAAGGATAATATATATATATATATATATATATATAATATATATATATATATATATATATATATATATATATATATATATATATATATATATATATATATATATATATATATATATATATAAATAAGTTTTTATTAATTTTTTGTAAATAATAAAAAAATTTTGTTGTGAAGGAAATTCAAATTTGGAAGTAACTTAAAGATATGTGATTTTTTCAGTTTATAATAATTTTGAGGATAGTAAGATTTACACAGTTACTCTTAGTATCTTAATGCCATGAATAACTTCGAACATTTTCAGTTAAATTTGTGAAAATTAAATCTATATTTTTTTTATATATTCATCTTATTGAAACGATTTTTGTATCTATTTCAGTGCCATGTACTGATTTTGTTTTCGATGCAAACTATAAAGTTACTATGATAAATATTGTACCTAAAATTGTTTTCGTTTTTGCTTTGATAGATTGTGGTTCATTTTCTCATGAAATTCATATACTCCTTGATTTGTTTAAAATGCTCATGTTCTCATATCGCAAATGTTGTCAGTCAACGCCCCAAAAAGTAGGCAGGGTCTAATGTACACTTCGGGATAAAATGCAGAATTTCTTTATGCCATTGGTCTTGAACACGAATAACCATTCATGCATATTGTTATGTCCGGGTTGTGTTCCTACATTTATTTTGATTTTCCATAATAATAATTGGAAATGTGGTTGCTACTTATTGCGTTAACTAAGTAGTACCTTCGCAATTGAATTTTTTTAACAATGATTTATTGAAAATTTAAATTTTTTACAGTTATGTCTCGGTTATGTACCAATATTAACATTCGCAATTTTGCTATTCCATATCCAAATTCATAATTGGAAGATTGAAAATCCAGTTGCTAATTATTGCGTTAAGTAGTATCTTCTCATTTGAATTTCTTTAACAATGATTTGTTGGAAATTTCAGTTTTTTACTTAAGTTATGTCTCGTTTATATCCCAATACTAACATTCGCCAATTTTGCTCTTCAATATTGATAATTGGTATTGAAAATGCGATTGCTAATTATTGCAATAACTCAGTGGTAGCTTTGCAGTTGAAGTTCTTTAAAAATGTATGGTTGAAATTTAAATTTTTGACATATTATATTTCTCGTTTATATGTCAATATTAAACTTCGTTAATTTTGCTATTCCGTAATAATAATTCAAAGATTAAAAATGAGGTTGCTAATTCATGCAATAAGTAATTTTTACCTTTGCAGTTATCTCTCGTTTATATCCCATTATTAATATTCGCCAATTTTGCTATTCCATATCCATCTTACTTAATAA
>JARQZK010000802.1:0-27500 GCA_030704885.1 Cynegetis impunctata | reverse complement strand
CAGTGCGTTGCACTAATGAACAGAAGGTCGGCGGATCGAATCCCGGCCGAACCAACGAATTAATACGAAGCCACCTCTCGGAAGGCAATGGCAAACCACTGAGAAGTATTCTGCTCTGTAAAGCCTCTCTATGAAGACGTTCGGAACCGTCCTAAAACTGTAGGTCCATTCGTGTATCGCTGTATCACGTACAACACGAATAGTTGTAGAGAGGTCGCCTACACACGAAACCGGATAAGGCACTTGAAGAATATGAAGATCATGGTCAAAATATTAATCTTTCATGGTCAAATTGACGGCAAACTGAAATAATTGCCAAAAATTTGCTATTTTTGTGCTGGGAAATTAAGTTCCAAGCATTGTGTGAAAGAACACTACTACCTGATTTCATGTACAAGGAAATATCCTATTTTACTTAGCTATTATAGAAGGCATAAGCTTTCTTGCATTTTTGACATTTTCATTATAGATATAAGACATTGGGATATTCTAACATATTCATTATAGATATAGTACAGGATCCCACTGCTCGATTCTGCAGGTATCTGCTTTTTTGATAGAACCAATTTTAAATGAATGTTAAGATAGTATGCAATAGATTAGGGGTAGGTTGCCTATAAAAAATTAGCCGCAATTACCTTTAATTAATTTTAGTATAATTAATTCGCATATAAATTGCAACTATATGTTTTTTCAATGAATTTCACGCCATTTGAAAGATAATAATGTCACGAAATGAAAAAAAAAATGGTTGCCAGCTCTCAGTCAGCCGCAGCGTTAGGGTTGCCAGGTGTGAAGAAGTATATCAGTGTTAATTTTTTGCACTCACCTGTTTTTTCAAAATTTTTAATACAAAATTAAAGTTTCATATATACTAATTACAAAAATCCATGGTTGCCAGTTGGAAAATGGCCGCAAACAGAGGTTGCCATGATTTCAATGAGGTAAGTGGAAGCGTAAGAGAGAAAAGTTGCACGCATTGTTATGTGCTGCAAACAAAAGTATAATGTAGTGTAGTTGTAGTTCTAGTATTTTTTTACTTATTATTTATAAAACATAAATTTTAGTGCATGATGACGTTAAACAATAATTTCGATTTCAAAGTTTTTTTATTGAAAAAGTAAAAATCAATTTTTTTTTACAAATTATGCATTGAACTTAATGGTTCTTCTAAATGCAAATCTAATAATTATATATATCTTCAATTTTTCCTATTCATTGTCTGTATCGGTGTCAATATCATCTGAATCAGAGCCATCATCTACTTCTATATTTTCCTCTATGTCTTGTTGGTGTTCATCTAAAGTTAATTCTTTTGATGCTGACAGGATATCTTCTACAGTCATTGGTGTTGGATCGTCAATGAACCACGTTGGTTTTAAATTACCATCAATTACTGACCAACCGTAGTTTTCACTTTTCGTAAACGAGAGAAAGTGACGTGTTCATCTTTTTTAAGCGAGAAAATACGTATCCTATACGTAAACTGTCATTATGGAATAAGTGTCAAAGCTGTCATGATTTTTCCTTGTTTACAGCACAACAATGCGTGCATCTTTTCTTTCTTACGCTTCCACTTACCTGGAGCGAGTTCATTGAAATCATGGCAACCTCTGTTTGCGGCCATTTTCCAACTGGCAACCATGGATTTTAGTAATTAGTATATATGAAACTTTAATTTTGTTTTAAACATTTGAAAACACAGGTGAGTGCATAAAATTAACACTGATATACTTCTTCACACCTGGCAACCCTAACGCTGCGGCTGACTGAGAGCTGGCAACCATTTTTTTTTCAATTCGTGACATTAATATCTTTCAAATGGCGTGAAATTTATTGAAAAAACATATAGTTGCAATTTATATTAGCGAATTAATTATACTAAAATTAATTAAAGGTAATTGCGGCTAATTTTTTATAGGCAACCTACCCCTAATCTATTGCATACTATCTTAACATTCATTTAAAATTGGTTATATCAAAAAAACAGATACCTGCAGAATCGAGCAGTGGGATCTTAGACATGTTCCGTTGATCTAACAATCACAAATATCGAATATTCGATTATTTGTACTGGTAAAACCAGAGTTTGTCACACCACACTTGTATGATTACACCTTCGAGCCCGTACTCAAAGTCATCATCATTACTCATTCTTCAAACATTACGCCGTAATTTAATCCTTGGTTAAATAATGGTAAAATAGCAATAGTTGAGTATTTTTCATAATTTCAAACCACTCAGTCGAGAACGGTTGAAAAAAAACACGGTACATTTACTTAGTCACGTTTGAATTTGTCTGCCAACTGTCATTTTCATTTGATTTTGATAGATTTTGTTCAAATTTCGTAGTTCTTTCAACAAAATGGCGAATCTAGATGATTTTTTGCATAAAGCTTATAAATTGGTGGAAAGTATCAATTTTGATAACTACCTGAAAACCTTTGGTGAGTAATTTCATAATTATTATCGAATGCCTGAATAAATATTGCTTGTAAATTATTTGCCAAGAATCATTTGCTGACAAAGAATGGAGTTTTCATACTTGAGTATTTCGCAGACACGTCTTTCCAAGAAGTCAATATTTTCAGTGTAAACGAAGGTTTCTTAATCGTATTTTCCCCAAAAATAATTCTATTTCACATTGCACTGTATCGAAGGTCACGAGTGAAGTGCGGGAGTAGTTTTTATATTCGTTTCAGACCTCCTAGACCCCAATTTTGAAGATTTTTGGTCGTATTTTCCCCGAAAATAATTTTGAATTTATTATAAAATTAGTCGAAAAAATGATAGACAAAAAATTTTACCAAGTTTACCCTTTGCCCCTTACACGTTGAACGTTTGGGATGGCAATAAAAACGCTGGTTTGTATTTTAACGGTTTTTTGAGATATGCTTGAAAAACTGACTTAACACCGCCCTCTTCAAAGGACGCTAGTTCCCAAAGGAAAAACTTTTGGATAAAAGTAATTATGGTTAGATGGACATAAATCACATCTAGTATGTAAATTTTGCATTTGGTAGGAGTTTCTGGACACCCTATATATATATATATATATATATATATATATATATATATATATATATATATATATATATATATATATATATATATATATATATATATATATATATATATATATATTTATATATATTTTTATATTTTTTTATATAGATAAATATATAAATATTGAAGAGAAGTAATAGTCCTTGTTTGCATAAGAAATTGTTTTAAGAGCTTGGGACTAAGTGAATTAAAAGGCGATTACATGAAGGATCTTATACGCACAGTCGAATGAATACACATCTGTTGATGTCTTAATTTTATTTTTTATGGTTGGTTCCGGTCATACGTACACCGATCATTTGCGTAAGTTAACTGGATTTCTGTCTAAGATCCGGCATTGATGTATATATATTTTTTAATCTGTTTTAGTGTCGTTGAGAAAGAAACAAATGGTTTCGAAATATTCGACTGTGCATATAACATCCTTCATGTAATCGCCTTTTAATTCACTTAGTCCCAAGCTCTTAAAACAATTTCTTATATATATATATTTATATATATATATTAATATATTTAATATATATATATATATATATTTATATATATAATATATATATATATAGGTATATATATATATATATATATATATATATATATATATTATATATATATATATATATATATATTTATATATATATATATATATATATATATATATATATATATATATAGGCCGCCCCCATTGTTACATAGATATTACTCTTCTTTTTTTTCTTTTTTTTTTTTGCTCCACATCTTTTGTAGATTGGGTCAGAGGGTTGAAATTTGGCACGTGAATTGAGTTTTTATTGAAAAACAAGTCTTTTTTAACTAATTTCGTCAACCGTGCTGCACTTCGCGGAAACTGTTCCGTTCAAATCGCGTCTCGACCTGCTCCGCTATCAGTACTCGCAGCGCTTCGCGAATTTTATTTTATTTTCGGAGCTCGGCTGCTCAAGCGTATTTTTCGATTACGAAATCACATAGAAAAAGTCCAATGTCGACAAAAAAAACTTCAATCAAGTATTGTTAAAAAAAATTACTTCTGGTTGAAAAAAATCAGAAAAAGTCATTGGAATCATAATAAATGAATTATTAATTGATGTATTCATCATCATTATTCTTTTTTTTATTAAAGAAAATGATACTTCATCAATATTGATATACATTGTAATGAAGAGGAATAATATTGTTATTTATTGTGATCTGCCTCATCAAATTTAATGTTTTCTTTGTTCAACTATTTTTTTCACTAAAATAGTAACAATTTCCTTTCGAACGAAAATGACATAATAGGTCTCATTAAATATTATTATATGAACTAAGTGAAGACTATTGGCAAATGATCATAACAAAAACTTGTAGTAAACTATAATAGAGTTATGAGATTGAGTGTTGGGTAATGTACATTGTTTACAAGCCCATTGGCCGTTGGGAACCGGCGTTAAACTGTAGGTCCCTAGAGTTACAAAAAAAAAATATATAGAGCCAACACTTTTTTGTTTGGAAGTACATTTGATTTATTTCCTATAATTCTTGTTTTCTCGATAACGTTATCTATTATGTGGTCTGTAAATTTCCATGATAGCACACAATTATAGGACCGGTTGAATACATAACACTGTTATAGTAAACATTCTGAATGAAATATCAACGTTTATTATTTTATTGGAACGAAATTGCTTGTTGAACGTTACACTCGGGACACTAGGGACTAGGCGAATAAGAAGCTATACCTAAAAATGTTAACGTTGCAAAGGCGATTCTTTCAACGCGGGCGGCATGTTTAGTTTCAGAGACGGATAAATTCAATAATTGAATTGAAAACTGTGCAATATTTTTTTTTGCAGTATAGAAATATTTTATGTTAAAATTCGAATTCGTTATTTATTATAGATTAGCTATGCATGATTTTGAATTGAAGAACTGATCATAATTTCTAAAAACAATGTATTGATTATTAAAAATAATTTGATGATTTCTTGTCATATATATATATATATATATATATATATATATATATATATATATATATATATATATATATATATATATATATATATATATATATATATATATATATATATATATATATATATATATATATATATATATATATATATATATATATAAACATATATATATTTATATATATATATATTAATATATATATATATATATATATATATATATATATTATATATTATATATATATATATATATATATATGATATATATAATATATATACATATATATATATATATATATATATATTATATATATATATATATACATATATAGGTATATATATATATATATATATATATAAACATATATATATATATACGTATATATCTATATATAATAAAGTATAAACTTTAAAATAAAAACACTTATGTTTCACAATATAAAAAAAATATTTAGATACTGTATTTAGCAGTAACGAAAAGTCGACATGTTTCGGGTATTTTTGTTCTTCATAATGTTACTTCCCAATAAATTATGTGCCTAATTTGAGTAGCAAAATTTGACAATCGAAAAATAACGTTAAAACAATTTGTACAAATAAAAGAAACTTGAAGTCATTCTTGGTCAATAATAAAGAAAAATCTAACATCGGAGAAAACAGCGGTGTTTACAAAATATTTTGCGATGAATGTCCTGCTTTCTATATTGGACAGACAGGAAGGAATATAAATATTCGTGTTGAAAAACATAAAAAGTCAATTTTACAAAACAAAAATACCACTGGCTTCTCTGAATATTGTATAAAATTCAATCACTTCCTGGATTTCAACAAAACCAAATTGTTACATTCAGGTAACAAAGGATGTGCGAGAATTCAATCTCAGTTATATATATATATATATATATATATATATATATATATATATATATATATACATATATATATATATATATTATATATATATAACATTATATCATATAATTATATATACTAATATATATATAATATAATATATAATATTTATATATATATACTATATTATATATCTATATATATATATATATACAAGGGCGTCGCCAGCCGGTGGTTCAGGGGGGGCAGTTAATAGAACAAGAAGAATTTGGGACGAAATATAGGATAAAATAATAATAGAATTGCAAAGAATTTGGAGGCAATGAAATTGTCCATTGAGAGTTACAAACTTTTAATAATAAAGTAGTCGAGAGAGATCTTTTTTTTTATTAAGTAAATTAAAACACAATGTTGGTGGGTTTTTTGTAAAATTTTCGATCACTTTATTATGAAAATCTTGTAAGTTTTCATCAATATGTTTTCTGTGCACACTCATCATGGCTAGACCATTCAGACGATATTCCCCCATGGTGCTTCTTAACCAGGTTTTTAGTCTCCTGAAGCTGCAAAACGATCCCTCTACCGTACACGTTGTGCACGGTTTTCAACGCTTTTCCTGTTTCAGGAAAAAAGGTTTTTGCCTCTTTTAGGACATCAATAACGGTTAGATCAACTTCCTTCTCAAAACTGATTCCGGAAAAAATCTAATAATATCTTTCGTGATGCCAGATTCAGTTTGTGGGACTTTTTCATCCTGTTCATCGTTGTCACTGCTTCTTTCGGTAGGCTATTTTCTTTTTAAATTCACTGTCAAACAATATATTTTATATAGGTAGGTAGAAGATTGATAACTACAAAATCTATTCCCTTTTATATACCATACGTAGATTTTTGAATCACTATCCAAACTAACTCCAGTGGGTGCAAAGCAAACTAACTTCAAAGTTGGAAAATATGTACTAAAAATTGTTCATTTTGATGAGTATCAAAGCAAACAACTTTTAGTATAGGTTTTTGAACTTTTACAGTCTATCAAAAAAAAAAAAATTCTAACAACACAGTTTATAGCAATGTAGAGAATGATTCGACAAAATATAACAATTATGGACACCGCAAACGCTAGCGTCGGACTTATTCTTAACTCCGACTTAGGACTTTGATTTCTTTACATTTAACTACATGAATTTCCAGAGGGGGGCAACTGCCCCTACCTGCCCCTCCTTGGCGACGCCCTTGTATATATATATATATATATATATATATATATATATATATATATATATATATATATATATATATATATATAAAATATATATATATATATATATATATATATATATATATATATATATATATATATATATATATATATATATATATATATGTATATATGTATATATAGTGTAACCCCATTTCAAAAAAAAAAAATAAATGATCCCAATCAACGAGAATTCTCTATTCCTCACCTGGCATAATAATTCATCGCCTGAAACAAATTGACAGTCCTTGACATTGAGCTAATCTAACCGATTCTAAAATTTGTCACGTTTTATTACAGTCTAATATCCCAGAGCCGTCAGACGTTACTTATTTTCTCAGCAATAATATGTATGGGATGGAGTAGTGTTCTTATGTACTTTCAGTATATGGATACCTGCTACCTTGTGCCGACGGCCAATTTTCAGATATCAGGTGCTAAAGATGGAAAAAAACTCAACTCACTTTTGTTATTTTCTAGATTTTTATATATGATACTCTGGGAACTATTTCAATACCTTATGCAAGCAGCCAGACCGATCCTATGAGCCAAACATCCCGCCAGACACAAATAAAGTGTCCCTATGAGTATGACAGTGTTAGCAAAATGTCATGATAGTAAGTATAGAAGGGAGATCGACGCGCATAGATAATCACTATCACGCTTAAATGAGCAAATCATGGCATTTCGCTCATAATGTCATACACATATGGACACTTCTTTGTGTCTGGCGGGATGTTTGGCCCATACGATCGGCCTGGCTGCTTGCATAAGGTATTGAAATAGTTCCCAGAGTATCATATATAAAAATCAAGACTGAGAAAGTAAGGAAAGTGAGTTTTTTTCCATCTTTAGCACCTGATACCTGGAAATTGGCCGTCGGCACAATGTAGCAGGTATCCATACACTGAAAGTACGTAAGAACACTACTTCATCCAATACATATTATTGCTGAGTAAATAAGTAACGTCTGGCTGCTCAAGGATCTAGCTCTATTAAGATCACGGAGCAGTCTAACCCCATTTTAATTTTTTCAAAAAATTAAATGATCCTAATCAACGAGAATTCTTTATTCCTCACCTGGCATGATAATTTAACGCCTGAAACAAATTGACAGTCCTTGACATTGAGCTAATCTAACCAATTCTAAAATTTGTCACGTTTTATAAATCCACACTCGAAACAATCGCCGTTAATATATCGTCCAGAACTCTAGTCAACGTTATCTCTCGAATACTCGATTGAAGTTTAATTGTCGGCAATTGACCTCGTACTTTTCGAATTACAAAGCCCATTATTCCGGGCAGTCGGTTATCGACCAAAGTGTAAAGTACATGTAAATCTCTAACGCATTCCGAAAATATTTCGTCTTTATATTAGTCAATTCGGTTGAAATTTCGTTAGAAACGTTACCTAGTTACAATGGCGAATTTAGACCAGTGTTTTAACAAAAGCTACAAATTGGAGGAGAGTCAAAATTTTGATGAGTATATGAGAAGTTTGGGTGAGTGGGAATTTAATAACTTTTTGTTTTTCTTCACGATCAAATAGTCTCTTCTTTTTCGAAAGTGTTTTGTTTTATTATGTTGATAAACTATTATTATTCAGTAGAAAAACAAGTTTTAAATGTATATCTTTTGATGAATAACATATTAGCTTTTTTTATGTGAGATTTTAGTGGGAGTTTATTTGTGAATACGACGAAAATGTGTATAAGGAAGTAGGATGGGGGCTCTGTTCAATTTATTGTCTGAGATATTTAACGTCTGTGTTAATTTTACTAGATTCTATAAGAGATATTATTATAACAATAATAGTGGAACAACAATTTTGTTCGTTACTGAGGTCAAGATGTTACATACCAGCGGCAACTACTGTAAGACTTGTTCATTGATTTAATTTTAGTTAGAGTTATTTATTAAATCTTATAATCAACATCTAAATTTAGTTCGAAAAATGTATTTATTTATATTACTTTTTCTTATAAAATATTTTCTGCATTTTTTCAGGCTAAAACTAAATTATATATATATATATATATATATATATATATATATATATATATATATATATATATATATATATATATATATATATATATATATTTATAAATATATATATATAAATATATATATATATATATATATATATATATATATATATAAATATATATATATAATTATATATATATATATATATATATATATATATATATATACACGCATAACTATCAAATTTTTTTTCAAAATTTAATTATCCTTTATATAAATCATTCAGTGAATAATTAATTCTTGCTCACTATTTCCTGAAATTTTTTCAAGAATCAGAATTAAATTTCACACTCCGTCTGCCTTCCACTATTCTCACCAACTCATGAATTATATAACATTTTCCTCGATTTCATTAAACTCATATAACAATCCTATAATTAACATTTGAATCAGAAAATAAGAATGAATTATATTTCATAGTTTTTTTATCATCGACCCAATAATTTGGTAATTCCGGTATCTAAATAATTCCAACTTAGTCTGGTATCTTAAACCTTAATTATTGATAAAATAGTATTTTGTAATATCTTACTCCATTGTCCAAATTATCATAATGTTCATCTATCGTATATATATATATATATATATATATATATATATATATATATATATAATATATATATATATATGTATGTGTATATATATATATATATATATATATATATATATATATGTATGTATATATATATATATATATATATATATATATATATATATATATATATATGTATATATATATATATATATATATATATATATAAATATATATGGAAAGAAAATTTTACTTGAGAAAATTGAGATTACGAAAGGATATAGAAATTTGTATAACTGAAATGATTAGGTAGACTTTACTATAATATCCTGCACTGAACTCCCAGTACTTGTGAAGTTCAAAACATGACAATTAATAATAATTAAATCATTCTTAACTAAGCATGATTCAAGTTATATTCAAAAGGGAAAAAGTTGTAATTCAATAATTACTCTTCTATTATATTATTAACTCCATCTTCAACAGCTTTTAATTGCAGTTAGTTTCATATATAATCAATAACAGCTACACCTATATTCTGAAAGAAATTGATAAGGAAATATTTACGAATATTATTATAAATATTTACTTTCCACCCAACGCGGTTATCATACTTACACAAGCAATTCAACGTTGTTGTCCAGTTGTTAATTGCTTGTTTATTTGTATTCCGCATCTGTGGGACTGTCAATTTGGAAGTATTTGATGGATAAATAAGCCAGGATGGAAATAGCCAATTTGAAATTGAATATTTACTTTATACCTTTGCGTTGCGATGTAAACCTATCTTATCCTTGAGATATTTTTTTCTTTCTAACTTTTCGAACTCTGTAACTTGTTACTTGCCTAGTTAGTGATTTATCTATCTTTCTTTTCACAGATATATATACAGGGTGTTTCGTAATTTATTTTTCTCAAACTACCCCTAAACCCCCCATTCAAAATATATATCGAAGATTTTTTTATTAAAAGCACCTTTTTTACATATATTCTGTAATGTATGCTTGTTCAAATGATTAATAGTTTTTTTTTCAATTGACAGTACCAAAGGGACATAAGAGGTCTCTTATGCCACAAAATTAGTGATTTTGTGAAAATAAATCAACTTCAAAAATCAATGTTGAAAAAAGTAACAACAATTGAAAGCTTCACTTTCTTTTAAGAACTGTTTATTATTTGTATAAACTTCATTCATTATTCTCAATTTCAATAAGTCGCTCTCGCTCTCATGTTAATAGCTTGGAAAGTAAATTTAACTAATTTGTTTTAAAGTTTAATCTTTGAATATAGACCCCTGTCAAGTTTACTGATTCTCATGAAATAATCTCACATACTCAAAAGTAGAAACACTGAAAAAATCCTTAGGATAGGATGATTTACAAATTTATCACAAAATGTTTATTTATAAATGTAGCTGACTGTATACATAGTAATGATAATGTAAATAAATAAGAAAGATCTGCGTTTACTGTAGTACAAGACGTTATCCGACAGAACTGCCATCTAAAGTTCTAATATTTTTCATTTAATTACTAAACGAATAGGTACATCAACAAATGGCGTGTATTTTTTCTCGATCTCTCTTTCACTCTCACTCGCTCTTTCCCTCCTCTCGCTCCATGATTATGAGCTTCATGCTACACGTTCGCCCTTTCTCACTCTCTCTCAATCGCTCTCTTCCTCTTCTTGGACAAAAACGTCCCACATTTTCCTGTCACTTTATTGCGTTTCATTCGTAAGAACTTTACTTTCCTGCGAGCAAAGAAGTTTCACTTCAAAAGTATCAATTTTCTTTCGTTAAAATTTTCCTCTTTTCTCAGGAGTTGGCCTCTTCACGAGAAAAATCGCTGGTGCAGTTTCTCCAGTGTTGGATCTGAGTAAAGAGGGTGATGAATATTGCATCACGCAGAAATCCACGTTCAAGAACATGATCATCAAGTTCAAACCCGGAGTGGAGTTCAAGCAGGAGACTCCAGATGGCAGAACCGTCAGTTCCGTCATAACCGTCGAGGGAAACAAGTTGCACGAGGTGCAGAAAGACGAGAGCGGAAGCGAAACTGTCATCGACAGAGTGTTTACCGAAACGGAGGTGAAAATGGTAAGTGAAGAAAGGTGGAGTGATTTTCAGGTCATGTTCATTCAGTATTGAAATTAGGAGGGAAATAACGTCACTTGACTAGACTTGTTAGAAAGTATTTTTATTTAACAGAGGTAAATATATCAAAATCTTCCATTTTGTCGTCAAAATGGCAACGAAAACTTAACTTCTTCAAACTAAATATTATTCTATAAAAAAATAAGGGTTTTTTTCTTAGTAATCTATCAGGTAGTAAATATAATCATATAGATAAAATAAGATATCATATTTCAGTCTTTAAAATAATACAAATCCTTAAAGTTAAAAAAGGAACATCAACAAAAATCAAAATAAATTATATGGTTGGAGGTTTTCGTTAAAAAAATAGTAGCCGCCTGCTTTCAGTAGGGGCTCCTAGGCCTTCTACAATATCAAAATAGTAGTGTTCTTATGTACTTTCAGTGTATGGATACCTGCTATCTTGTGCCGATGGCCAATTTCCAGGTACCTATCAGGAGCTAAAGATGGAAAAAACTTAACTCATTTTTCTTGATTTTTATATATCAGTCTTGATTTTTATATATGATACTCAGGGAACTATTTCAATGCTTAATGCAAGCAGCCAGACCGATCGTATGGGCCAAACATCCCGCCAGGCACAAATAAGGCCGGCCGCACATTTACTACAATCGGTTCCGATTGTCTGAAACGATTGTCGGATCAGGGCATCTGACGCTCAAATATATACTTTTATACTATCATATCGCACACCTACGATCGGATCGGACATCCGACTCGGATGCACGAGCAGTGCATACTACCAATCAGACTGATTAAAAGTCTGATCCGACTACCGGAAGGCAAGGCGTGCATTGTTTTTGCATAGTCTACCGCAAACATACGATTATTTCTGTCAGTTTTTGACAGGGAGTATAGAAAAAGAAACTGTCAAACCATGTGCGATACTGGAAATTTGATTATCACGGTCGAAAAATATACCTGCTTGTGACATTGAAATAAAATCGAACGTATTTTGTCGGCAGTGTGCGCTAGTGGTCAGATTTGAAATCGTTTCAGACAATCGGATCCGATTGTAGTGAATGTGCGGCCAGCTTAAAGGGTGAGTATGACAGTATGAGCGAAATGTCATGATTTTCTCATTTAAGCGCGATAGTGATTATCTATGCGCGTCGATATCCCTTCTATACTTACTGTCATGACATTTCGCTCATACTGTCATACTCATAGGGACACTTCATTTGTGTCTGGCGGGATGTTTGGCCCATACGATCGGTCTGGCTGATTGTAGAAGAAATTGAAATAGTTCCCTGAGTATCATATAAAAAAATCAACACTGAGAAAATAATAAAAGTGAGTTGAGTTTTTTCCAACATGCGTTGCGGTGAACATGAACATTATTACTATATTTTTCAAAGAGATTTGATGTGTTAATTGAGGTAGTTGGGTCACAATGTAGTGGTCTGAACAAATATGTGAAATTTTCTCGTTGGAATTCAAGGAGTCCGTGCAAATGAAGCAGGGCGGGTTATATATAGATATCATCCGGTTTTATAGCGTCCTGCGCCTTCCGATTCCTCGTTCCACTCTCTTATGTCTTCCCAATCTCCTGGTTGCAGGCCACATTCCGACATGGCCTCATGTATTCCTCCCATCCATGTCGCCGTAGGTAGCTTTTCCTTTTTTCTGTAGGTGTCCATTTGAGAATTTGTTTGGGTATTCGTGTGTCATCCATCCGCTCAACGTGCCCGTACCACACAGTTGTCTTCGTTGAATTTCTTCCACTATATTTGTTTGAACGTTCATAATTTCTCTAATACTTTCGTTCGTTATTCTTTGCATTCGTGATTTTCCTGCTGCTCTACGCCAGAAGTCCAACTCCAGGGAAAGCAGTCGTCGCTCTAAACTTGCCGTCAGTTGCCAGGTTTCAACTCATAAAGAACTGTACTCTTAAATATGGAGTTGTATAGTAGGTGCTTTCGTTCTCTAGACATGCATTTTGACCAGAGGATGGAGTTTAGGCACCCTATCACTCTTTTTCCCTTTACAATTTTCTCTTCTATCTCTTTCTCTGTACGGCCTCCAATTTCAATCTTTATTCCTAGGTATAGGTATTCGATGCACGCCCCAACTGTTTCGTTTTCTTCTGGGTGTAAATCATCTCTGTCGTTTTCAATGCATAAGTATTTTGTTTTTGATCGATTTACCGAGAGTCCCCATTCGTCATTTTTTTTAAACAACCTTCTTGTCATGAATTTCAAGTCCTTTTTACAACAACTTGCGATAATCGGCGAAATGTAGAGTATAATAGTTGTATTTTCATTAATTTGTATGCCCATTCCGCTGCATGCTCTTCTCCATTTTCTTAGGACTTCATTGATGTATATCTTAAATAAGGTGGTAGCATAACCATAGCTGCGAACAAGATTGCTCGTAGGAACATAACGAACAAAACCATTAAAATCTACACAGATAGTAGACAATCGTTACTGGCCCTGAAGAATCATAAAATAACTTCACAGTCACTATGGGAATGCCATCAAGCACTTGCGGGTGCAGCCCATACAAACCAATTTATGGTGTGCTGGGTTTAGAGGCCATTCGAGATGCAATGGCAACAAAAAAGCTGACGAATTGGCTAGAAAAGCAGCGGCCTGAACATATTCGGTCCTGGCCCTTCCAGCCTACTACCGCTGACAACAAAGTCAGAAATGATGAAAGAGAACACCCATCAAAAATTCAAAATCCTATGGGATGTAACAACCACCTGCAGACTTGCCAGGGAACTTTTAAATTATCCCAATAAAGATGCAGCAATGACTTACCTGGCGATGCCAGGTAGAGGAAAACTCCGCAATGTCGTGGGAATTTTAACGGGACACTTCCAACTTCGAAAGCCCTTATTTAATATGGGGTTAAGCGACACACCTCTCTGCAGAGGCTGTGAACAGGAAGACGAGACGGTACAACATGTTCTCTGTGAATGCCCCGCTGTCTTGTCACTCCGAGAAACCATTCTGGGTGAAAGGTGGCCAATTTTAGCCACCTTGAGGGAAATCCCCCTAGGTGCAATCACCCTCTTTTTCAAACGACTGGGATGGTTGGGAGCCTAGGCTGGTGATGTTTCCCGGGGAGGATGCACAAAGGGCCCAATGGGGCCTAAGTGCTGTGGTCTCGACTGCAGTCTTGTCTCAGACCTTTGGCGAGTGGAAAGCTGTCCGGCAGTTCACCCTTCAGCTTAATCTTGTAGGTTGATTGATCAAAAAGTTGTCTTATGGCTTTTATTAAGGTTGTAAGATTAAGGCTGTTATATAGGTATTAACAGCGGGTTTCAATCTTGTAAATATATAAATGGAAATAAAAATGATCTACAAGTTTGCTGGGAGTATATAAACCTTGTTTTATTGTTTATTAATTTCTTATTTTTAGTTATGTCTGATTAACAATGCGATAGATAATATCTAACTGATTTCTCATGCAAAATTTATTGTTTCAGAAAATGCACCATGGAACTGTTGAGGCAACAAGAATCTACAAATTACAAGAATGAAGCTAGTTTTATTTATTGATATTATGATTCCTCAATGTGGAATATAACAGAAACCTATTAAATGTTTATCTAATTTTATTTAGGTATAAAAAATTCATGAGTTTTTATGAATTTTATTATTGTGTAGTATGATTTTATATACAGTGGCATTAAATTTTTTTTTCATAAATGTCGAAATTTTTATTTTTTATTTATCTTCATGTGTCGTCTATTCTGAGAGGGTTGGCAACCATGATGCCAACTGTTATGCTGTTCTGAATAGAACCACAGAAATGAATGAAACCAGGAAATGCGGTGTCTTTTTTTTTCTCAACATTTCGTAGTTTGTAATTATCCAGATTATTCTCAATAATATTTTTAAAAATTTTCATTTTTGTATTAATTGGATTGTATCGCATGGACTGAACATTTTCAATTAATTAAATGAACAGTACGCGAATATTGAAAACAACGTTCCAGTTTCATGAAAGGCGTCCGCAATTTCAAGATAATTTCTACAAAAAAAACGAAAATATTAACATTAACTCAACGTTTTCATATGTTGAAATAGTTGTTGACTAACATGTGGAATTATAGATGTAAACTACGTTACTTTCATATCGTCATTCTGTAATATTTTCAATTGGAGAAAGTTGAATTGTTACTTCGAATAATTATGTATGTAATAATTATTATCATTACCACAGTACCAAAACAAATATTGCTTCCTGAGAGTGTTTTTTTAGATTACGTAACAACAATCGTTTCTAAGAAGAAATTGAATTTTATAGATAGAACGAGTAAAATTTAGACGGACTTTTATCAATGCTTAATTGGAATTAATTATATAAATAAATGAACTTTGGAACGTTTGAAAGATTTTTTGTGATTAAAATATATTGTATTAAATTGGAGCGAAATTTGAAAAAAAATATCTAAGAAAAACTATTAGTATTTAATCGAACCCTAATTCGTAATCGTACATTAGTTAAAATACAAAGTAAATCTATCAAAACAATAGTTAATAAAAATAATTTGCGTTTATCAGATAAAATACGTAAGACGCACGTTTCGCTGAAAATTCATCTTCTTCAGGTGCTGCGTACAAAATGCTCACATTTCTCCGATATATCTAATACAAGAAATAAATAAATAACAAATTGGTAGAAAGGGTAGACACAAAGATGGTTACAAATAATTAGTAAGAGAGTAAAAAACCATTCTAAACTGCTAGTCAGGTAGTTCTGAAATTTGAAAATATTAATATATCAATAGGAGACTTAAATGTTCAAACTTCGGTTTTTAAAGATTATGATTTTGTGGTATAAAACTGTCAAATATTAGAAGCAGAGTAGGTATATATAAATTAAAAATAAATAAATGATTGACATTTTCTTCAACCCCCTCTCCCTACTTAACTCCTTAAAAAAATCTCCCGTGTTGGTCCTTTCGAAAATTGGCAACCCTACTCAGTAGGTAGGTACTCCAAACTTGCTTCCTCAGAACTAAATAGGCTCTTGCACCGTATAATATTAAACTAAGTTTAATGATAAACCGATCAGTTTAATTTGACATTTGACAAGCGAAAATGTCAAAATTAAACTCGGTTTATTATTAAACTTAGTTTAAAATATACGGTGCAAGAGCCTTAAAATAAGATAACACGATTACGTAAGTGCCCAGTGGTCATTTCAGGAGACCCCAACAAAATTAGTAATTTCGAAAGAAAGGAAACATTTACGTTCAATATATTCATGAAAATGCATAAGTAAGATATAAGTAAATAACTTTGGAGCCATTTTTCCACCATTCATAAATAAAAATAACAAATTCACACAGTTTCAGCAGATCCTCTAAGTAGTGTCCAACTATAGTAAACAAATGCACGTTATACGCGCTTCGACTTATTTCGGTCTGTCTTCGATGAACACGTCAAATTTTGCTATGTTAGACAACCCACAAAACACACTGGTATACTGAAATAGCCAACGAGCAGTTTTACTCATGGTCATGACTAACAAACTGTGGTCCTAGCTAACCAGTTGCCCTGAAAGTGTTAAAGCGTTGAAACCGTATTCTAGGTCTAACTAGAATATATAACAATCTACTGCTATATGAGTACCACAAATGAAATAAATTAACGTTTGAAATAAATTAAATAAAAAAATTAATAATAAAGGAATGTTGAAAAGATAATTGTAATCAATAATTTCTTTTTTTAAGTTATGAAAATATTCATTTTATTATTATGAAATTATGAAATAATAATGAAGTTAATCAGTACATTCAATCTTCAATGATTGGTTTGTGATTTTTAAATAAGGACACAGGGTTTGCCATAAAACTTTTTGTGCCTTGAAAAAACCGCATAAATAGTGGTATTACATCTTGTAGGATTTGCTGGATCATTGTTACTTCTTAAATCAAATCAATCCAAAAGAAATGGCTCTTAGTTTTTAGAAAAGCAAATGTGAAATCGCCAGTCAAATTGAGTGAAAATTTTGATTGTATCTGCAACACATGTTACACTAAACTGCATGCATGGCTGTAACATAATGTCGTAACGGTCAAAGTCTTATGTACACTTTTTACGGTCTAGGTATAATTCGCCAAGTGTCTGGAGTGTGATAAATGAACAATTAAAACATTTTAATTAATTAAAATAAGATAAATATTCTGAGCAAAATTTTAATCTCAAATCCAAGTATAGTGCGGTCAAATTAGATCAAAATATAGTAGTGAAGTTACTAAAATTCGCACCCAGCTGAAAATTAGTAGGATTGTTCAAAACAACATTATAATTGAAATCTAAAAAGTCCTCTGCGATTCGATACCTGAAAAAAAGTTACTCGGGCTCAAAGGTCACAAAAGAAATTAGTCCAGACAATAATAAAAACTGTCAAACTACTTTTTTTCCTAAGAGCCACCCTTTTTGAGATATAACGATTCGAAAAGTTTAAAGAAACGCGCTAAGTAGGTACACTATTTCAAAGGTGGTGTGGAAACGTGTGCATATTATGACGATTACAGCTCTTTCAACTTTTTGAATAGTTATATCTCAAAAACGGTGGCTCTGAGGAAAAAAAGCATTCGAACATTTTCATAGATAATTATCTGATCTACAATTTTTGTATCAACTAATTTTATGATAAAACTTACAGTTTTGGAGAAAATCGCGAAAACCCCGTTTTGGGGACTTTTGACCACGAGTAAATTATTTTCCAGGTGTAGAATCGATGAGGACTTTTCATTTCTCGATGTAGGTACTCTTATTAAAATAGCACTTACGGCTTGAGGAACTTTTATAACTCCAGCACATTAGGCATGAAGCACTTTTTCATTACATATAGCACTTAATGGTTGAGGCACTTTATTTACTATTCATTGTTATATTATATTGAAACTCTTGTTTTTATTTATTTATTGAGTATACTTCCAATTTACTATTCAAAATATAGGTTTCGTTATTTTCTGGAAACAATGAAACTAGATATTTTGGAGATACTGACCTATTCCTACATAATTGACAAAGAGGTCATTATCTTGATTGGGTTAGAACAATATATATATATATATATATATATATATATATATATATATATATATATATGTTATATATATATATATATATATATATATATATATATATATATATATATATATATACATATATATATATATATATATATATATATATATATATATATATATATATATATATATATATATATATATATATATATATATACACATATATATATATATATATATATATATATATATATATATATATATATATATATATATATATATATATATATATATATGTTCTATTTTTATGTATTTTTTGGAATGGTTTCCGTTTTACATTGGCTGAACTTTCATAATCAATGTCTGCAGAATTACGCAGGCACCTTTTGTGAAATTTATAAATTTCAATACTCTGTCTGATAATATTCTAAGAAACAAATCTAACATAGTCATGACTGCCGAACTTATGCTGTTTATCTCCAAAGGAAACAATAAACAGGTTAGAATGTTTGACTGGTTCTGATAGTTTAAAATGAATCATCCAACATATTGGATTCCTTCCACAGAAAATATACAAGATATGGCCAAAATTATTTCAGATAATGGATAATGAATTTCTGTACATTTGTGAAATTTTTTCAATTTGTGAAATTTCATATTCGAAACAACATCATAGTGATTAGTCGATGCAAAACTATTTGAATATTAGTATCCAAGATTATGGTAAGTAGAAATAACCAGAAAATTTCATAAGTAACGTTTTATTTTCTTTCGGAATAATTTTATGAACTTATATTACAATAATGATTGAAAACTTTTTGAATCAAATGAGTTTTCATATTATCTTGTAGAATACTTGATTTATAGCAAAATATTTCCACTTTGCACTATTATTTTTCATAAAACAGAAGTTTCTCACCTTGTATGAATGTTGTGCATCCTCCAAATTAACAAAACATATCCTACAAATTTTGATATAACATATCTCACATAGATATTGATGTCTTATGAAGTGGCTTCAATATTCATATCAGAACCAGTCAAAATTTTCACTAAACTAATAAAAGGCAGAGAGGAATTTAAATATTACATTTAAAATTCCTAGTTCAATTATCATTTAAATCTGGACGTTCTCAGTGCCCTCTGTACTACAATAGACTCAGCTAAAAATAAAAAGCCACGTTCGTAGATTTCTTTTCTTCGACTACAGTCATTTGGATATTATAACGGTATTATCTTTTATCACGAGCCTATGTCTATCCTTTACAGATCGAACTTTTAACAATTCATGAACAAGGACGAAATACGGTATATTTCCCACTTCACGTACTGTACTATCTCCACGAGAATATGAATCAGTTTTGTTTTGTGAAAGTTCTGTGTGACAGCGTGACGTTTGCCTCCTATCTATTCTATCTGTCAAAATACTCGTAGTATTTCTTGGAATTTGTGTTTTTCGTGTCGTTTTCCGATAAGAATGTGTAAATTCTTTCCAATAATTTGTTCGAGTGCTAATTTATGTGCGAATTTGTGATAAAATGTGTTCGGAAGTGGAGTAAATTCATAAATTCAGGTAGAAATGCAAATTTTCAATGTTGATTTATTCTCTTATTGTTTGTTATTTGTTATTCTCACAGATAATGTACCCTGATATTCCGTTCATGTTTAAGTGAACAGATACGGGTGCAAACCCTTAATAGTTTTGAGGGTGTATCCAGTTTTATTGATTTTCATACATAACCTTAAAGTCTCAAGAATGAGGAAGTGTTTGGTATTATTATTTCATTGCGGAAAGTATCAATTCCAGACTGTTTGATTTAAGAGATATATTGGTGTTTCATTGGATAAAATTCACCTATATTTACACTACTTGATAATTGCTTTTATTTTTTCTGATTATATTTTATTACCTCTATTAGCAGCGAATTGATCAGTGATCTAATATTTGTTTTTTACTAATATAATATCGATAAAATATGAAAGGTTTGTAATAGGTTATTGAGCAATTGAAGTTATCTATTAGATATCGTGTAATGAATTTATTTGGAATCGGTGTACCTACCTATATATTTGAGGAACGTTATATGTATTGGGAAACGAATAGGTTGAATGGGTACTTATATGTTTTTAGAATGAATGGGGTAAAATGTTGAATTGTTGAGCTACTTACTACTTGTCATTTCAAGTTATTGTCTGGGTTCGACAGCGATTGTATTGATATAATGTTTGTCTCGGAGCTCTGTTATTATTGGCAATGTATGATAAACTATATTCGGCTTTTGTGAATTGGGCAATTTCCATCTGAAATAATAAAAACTCGTAGAACATTACTCTCTCAGTTTAAATATGGCCTGACATTCTAAATTTAGATATTTCGAGAATAACTCAACAGGTATAATTCATTAAGTTTGAGGTGAATATTTATTTGCTATCAAATTTTCGATTCATTATCGGTGTATAATAGGTAGGTATAGGTATACACAAAAAGGACAAATTCAATGAATTAAATCAAGGCCGGAACTACCATCAAAAGGTCCCTAATCCTTTATGATTTCGATTGGTTTGCTCTAGGGTTTGCTCAATTGTAAGAAATCTTCAAATATCTGATCAAATAGGTTCAAGACATTGAAATTAGACAATGGAAAGTAATAATAGAATATAGAATAATTTCCATGACATTCTATGACCCAGTATTTTTATGTCCGAGCAAATGGTTTGTTTATAAAAAACGGTTTTACCAGACAAATACCATTGAAAGAGCCGTCGATCGTTTATTTACGGTATGTATTAAGAAATTCGACAATAAATGAAAGTTAAATGCCGTTCAACTTATATAATAGTGACGTTTGAGGAGGCATATGGATTAAAACGTGCTGCACGTGTTCTTCAACAGTTTGATTTGATTGAATGCAAGTAGGTTCAATATATGAAATTTGCCGGTTTTATAATGCCAGGAGATATACAGTAGGTGCATAATATAAAGCTATAGTTCCACCGGAGGAAAAATGATGAACGTTGTTGAACATTTTGGTTGCTGCAGTGTGCAGGGAAGAACGAAAACGAATAAAAATATAGCTACGAACATTTTTGTTACTGTTGCGTGTTTCCGAAAATGTTTCCTAATGTTCCTTAAAATTTCTTTATGTTTCGGCAACAAATGTTGACTGTTTCCACTTGTCACCCTTCAAGCTACAGTTTCACCGGAGGAACGTTTCTGTTGCTGTTCCGTGTTTCCGTAAATCTTCCTTAAATTTCTTTATTTTTTGGCAACAAATGTTGACTGTTCCTTCGTGTCGCCGGTTTCAAAAGAGAATAGGAAACATTTGTGAAAAAATCCGTGTTGCTATCGCAGTGGAAACTTATCGAGAACGCAACTAGTAAACATTCTTGTCGCAGATTTTCAGTATGCAGTGAAGTACGAAAATGAATTAGTTATTTATGTACCAAGTGCGTTATATAGATCCTAACGCCCGGAGGGTAACATTCGGCCCGATGGCCTTTGGCCTGAGGGATGAATGTTACTCGATGGGCGTTAGGATCTAGTAACGCACGTGGTGCATAACTACAAGATTTTTTTATATTATATTTATATTATATTCACGAAAAAATTATTTTTTCTAATTTTGACATATAAAGTGACACTTTTTAAAACTGATTGACATTATGCAACGTCTTACTTTGTGTAACTAGTTGCATAAAGTAAAATTTTATGCAATTGGTGACGAAAAATGTATTTCAAAATTAGTGACTAAAAGAATTATTCTATTTATTAAACTGTTATAATACAAGTTAAAAATATAAATTATAAATTAATTAATTATTATAAATATTGATAACACAATTATTGCAATTATTCAAATTAATTCCCGACGACATATTTTTTTCATTGCTCGAACTTGCTGTTATTTGGGAAGCGGCGCACATTGCATTAGATGTTTCACCAAATATTTCTTGCGCTATAAGTTTTTTATTATTCCTGGAATTTTCAACATATCCCTCCGCAACAGAGGTAGATTTCCGACCTCCATGCCTCTTTAATTTTAAAATATCAGCGCCACTGTCTGCTAGGAAAGTGGCAGAGCTTCTTCTGAAGCAGTGGCCAGTATATAGAACAGGATTTGAAAGACCAAGAAATTGTGCAATAACTTTTGACAGACTGCTAAATGTGTTAATTCCCACAGGATTTCTGGTACATTTTCCATTCGCATATTTTACAAAAAATCTGTTGTATTTAAGAACCTGGGGACGCAACTTAATATATTTTCTTAATATTTCAACAAGATTCGTATTTTCAATGTCTCCAGTGGTAATTGGAAACTGCCGTATAACTTTTGTTTTTGAAGGTGGGATATCAACACGAAAATGGCTTCCTTCGTCTATAACATTTTCAACTGGAAGAAATGTTAATTCTGCTTTTCTGCATGCTCCTGCCATTCCAATTATCATTGCAACCTTAGCCATCAAGTATTCTTTGTCATCAGCTTTCACTAAAAATTTGGCAAAATCTTCTTTAATAAAAACTTTTGACTTTTTAGCACTGTACCCGTCCGCTTGCCTTTTAATATATGCTACCAAATTTGTATATTTTCTAATATCAATATTCCTTTTCAGATTTAGTTCAGACCTTAACATTGAGTAAATTGTCCATAATGTGGAATTTTTTAGATCTTTCTTACCCTCAAAATATGCAAGTAAAACTTTCTCATTAACATGTTTAATTTTCTTCTCATCACACCACGTAACAAATGTTTCGTATGCCAAATCATAAACTGCCTTTGACTTTTTGGAAATGACTGATAATAGGGCATTACCTGCTGCCTCTTCAATATCGCTTGGTAGCTCTTCAGAACTTGAATCACTCATTTTTCAAAAATAAAACTAAAAATATATCAATCTCCCTAAAAACCATCCGTCTAGACTTTTTTACAAAATGTCAAACTGACAACTAACATGAAGTAACAGCAACAAACTAAATTTATGTTTTCCAAATTTTTATCTATTATATTAAATTTTATTTTTCTATTACTTTCTTCAAAATTAGAAAAAATCTTGTATGCAATACGTTACGAAATGAAATTTTGTGTAACTTGTGCGTTTTTGCAAAAATCTCACGCGTTACACAAAATTAGGCATTTCGTATCTGATGGCATAAATAGCTATTATTTTAATGAAAAATCGATTTTAAAATCGGTTCATTGCTCCTATACTTTCCATTTTCCTTCTCATAGTAGGCATGTCATTTGTTGATATTTTGACGTTTGTGAATATTTTTGTCACCATATTTAGTGAATGTCATTGCTGCTTCCTTTGTGTAGTTTTATTGAAACAATGGAAATGAAAATGAATTTACCCAAGAATATCATAGAAAATGCAGCCAGAGCTGCGAATATTTCATTGCCGTCGTATACGACAAGGATTATGAAGTATTTAATCAATGGAAGTTGCTTCATTTCTCCTCGTACAATGAGCCGGCGTTATGATCTATAACGCCCGCTCATAACGCCCTAAGGGCTGAATGAGTGCATTTATAGCAACCGAATCTAAGTTGAAATAAACATATAATCGAGCATATAATATACAAGTGTAAAATATAAAAATTCAATTTTCCAAGATTTTCAAAATTACCAGACGCTCTATGGCCCGGTTTTCTTTTAATGTTTCCCCCCATTCAGAACACTAAAAAAAACCTAACCGTCCGGGTGAATACCGAACAAGTAGCACCCCTGCCTCCCGCCAACTCGATTAAAATATAGATTCTTTTTCTGTGTTCACCACCACGCCAGCCACCGTCGATTTGCGGAAACCTTCGGAGCGTGGTAACCTACCGAATTCGATCTTTTACCAAGTTCATTGTATCTTACTTATCTTTCGCGAATACCACGTTACCCGTTGTAGGTATTTATAATACCACGAAATTATTTCAACCGTTATAATTATGTGATACTGGGCAATCGTTCGTTCAATTCTAGACTAGAATTTTCGTTGGCTGAACAAGTAGTATCCGAATTAATGCCATTGGACGAAGAAGAAGATATTTGTAATTTCTGTGCGTATCGTAAAAACTTTCTACGACTTTCAACAAACGTGAGGAAATTGTGAATAGACAGATGAATATTCTTGCATTTGAGCGGCCGGTGTATATACCTACATCGAGAATTTCATACAGGACCGAGTACAGGACCTAAGTTACCTGAATGAATAGAGAGAGAGAGAAAGACAGAAATTGCTTTATTGTCATATAAAATTACAAAATTTTGTAGACAAAGTACATATAAAGAATTAAAAATAAAGTTTAACAATACAAGAATCTATTAAAATAGATGGACAAAACAGAAATAAATTTATGAGTCAATTATGTAAAACATATAAGTATTAAGAATCAACATATTTGACAATTAAACTAATTACCTATACAGATATAAAATTTTGTATAGGTATTACAAAAAAAAACCTAAAACATTAGGTAATATATTTCATTTTACATACACCAGATTTCTCTGTTTGTCTGTCCTTATTATTGACCAATAAGGAACCCAAATTTTCATTCTTACTAGTAGTTAGAAAAATCAGGTGTATAATAATTATTAGTACGAATCGAGCGAATAAAATTAATTTGGGTTCCTTATCTTGGTCAATAATAAGGGGAGACCTCGGGAGAGACAAACAGCCTTTGATATAAATACTTAAGGTGTGTATGAAATAAAATACATTGATTGTCTTGCCTTTTATATTGGTCAAACATAGGCATCAGATTGGAGGAACGTAAAAAATCAATCTTCCAAAATAGGAACGTAACTGGAATTTCGGGGCATTGTAAACAAAACAGTCATTTTATAGATTTAGGTAACCCGAAATTACCTCTTTGGAGATTAAATCAGAGTTACTCATCACTAATGACCAAAACAAACTCTTAGTATTGCCTCACTCATCGACGCAATATATATTATATATATATATATATATATATATATATATATATATATATATATATATATATATATATATATATATATATATATATATATTGTTACATTTTCAACTGCAGTTTCAGTTTTTATTTAGTGTTGTGTTCTAAGGCAGTTTTTGAGGGTTTCTAAATATTATTATAATAATAATAAAAATAATATATTAAAACAATGATTAAAAATAACAATTCACACATTTATTATAAGAAATAACGCATGACGCACGTTTCGGTGGAACTTCACCTTCCTATGCTAATGGCAAACTAACTATGATTCTCTGTTATATCGAAAACAAGAAATGACAAATTATGTAGAAGGGGTAAATACAAAGATGGTTACAAATAATTATTAGAAAAGGAAAAACCTATTATTTTTAACCATTGTTTTAATATGTTTATTAATTTACACCAAGTATCGGCCCAATCAATTCAAAATTTAATAATAATAATTTTTATTCATCCAGAAAGACAATTTACACTGAATTGGACAAGTCAATTTTCATTTAACAATGATAACAATAATAACTTAACACTAATAAATATGCATACTTACAAAAGATAACAACAACAATAAATATGCATACTTACAAATAATAATAGATTAGAAAAAAAAATCCCAAAATTACAACTCAATAAAAGTAAAAACTAAAAATTCAAATATCAAATCAACAATAATTAAGAAGTCTCAATTCTAGTGTTCAAATAATCACCGACACCGTAAAAGGCTTCTAGTATTAGGAAATTTTTGATATATTTTTTAAATGCATATAACTTAAGTGCCCTTACCGTTGGTGGCAGGTGGTTAAAAAGTCTAATGCCCTGATACGATGGCGATGATTCATACTTAGCCAATCTGTGGTTCGGTATGCATAAAATTCCGTCATTTATTTTTTTTTCATATATATATATATATACTTATATATATATATTTATATATATATATATATATATATATATATATATATATATATATATATATATATATATATATCTCTTGAAATTATTCTATGCTGATAAACATAGTAAAATCTTTTTTTTTCTGATATATCTTTTCATTCAATATTTAATGTAGAGAAATAAATATCCATTATTTCATTCAATAAATTCCCGAGTAGATATCTATTTAAATTATCCAACCGTTACGTCGATTGTAAACACAAGTTCTTTTTTTAGCGTGGAAGCCGTTAAATTAATTTCATTAGCGCGTACAGCGTAAAGCGGCGATGTCTTACTCATATTATGTCAATTAAAGTAGTTCTGTAACTCATCAATGGCAATTATTGTTTATGAACTCAAATGCAAACATTCTATCATATATGACAACGATTCTGAACCTGTGAGGCGCGTCCCCCTAGTGGAAGGGGGTTGGGCGAGCACGCCAAATGGGGGGGGGAGATGAGTATATCCAAATGAAAATAATATATTTCTACAATTTTGATATTTAGGAATTTTTTTTTAATAAATTTATATATAATAAAGATTAGATTATTCAGTACATTGCGTGTGTAAAGGTTTTCTGTGGTTTCCCTTACCATCTAATGTCAGTTGGAATATATTGACCTTGGACCGAATGGCACGTAATTATCAAAAAAGTCGGCTGCAGCCGCATTCCCCCCAAAGATAGGAAAATTAGGTTTTTTATTAAAATTGTATTAAGTAAAGCCAGAGTTGAA
>JARQZK010000801.1:372500-398842 GCA_030704885.1 Cynegetis impunctata | reverse complement strand
AAAGTAAAATCAGAAATAATAACAGAAGACATAACAAATAAAAAGATTCACTCTGAGTTCAATATGGATAACCATGAGATAATAAAAATACTATGATGCACAAAAATAAATAGAAGAAGACATATTGCTAACAAGAAAAATAACTAATAAGGAAGTATATAAATATTACAGAATAAAAACTCAACTAAAAAATAAACTCTTGTTAGGATATATTAAGAACATATAGTTAAAACATTTTCATCATCCGATTAAGGTTTTGAGATTCAGTGCATGCAAAGAACTGAAGGCACAAAATTAGACACAATTAGAGCTGCCTACCAAACATTTTGAATGCATTAAAGCATCACATGTTCTTGTATTCAGCCTATTTCGGTTTTTATCAGATTTATCTGTGAAAAAATCCTTTCTTTTTTTTGAATATATAGGCAACCACAGCAACCAGCGTATTATTGTTTTTTGCCTACTCCACTGAGATAGTAGCTATCGAAAAATCGAACGCTGTTCTTTGAGACCTTCAAAATGTACTAAAATATAGCTAATTATCGGTTTGTTGTACTAACGTATTTTTGCAATGCAAATGTACCAGATTTAGTACAATTATACTATCATTCCCAACGCTGACAATAACCCTATAAATTTGACAGGAAAGGAAAAAAAAAAGGATACACACGTGTTTCATTCCTCCCTGAAGTATGTGTCAGGGAGGCGGGCAGCTTGAGTTTGGGATTAACTCCTTCAGCCAGATCAGAGGATACACTTGTATGTACAAGTGCATCAAGGAAAGGTGAGACGGGATATTTATGGAACATAGGAAGTGTGGGTAGGGTTCAGAGGATTAATACTGGCACAGCATTCGCCTTATAAGTTTGCAAGCAGTGACTTACATTACCATGAGGAAACCTCTGAGAAAAACTCATGGCAGACCAGTCGGCCCCGGGGTTTGAACCCGAGACCTCCCAAATGCTAGCTAGCGTACCTAACATACTCGACTAACTAGCTTGGTATAAATTTGACAGCAACTTGCTGTCAAAATGTAGAGAAATTCCATTGCACTGCGCATGCTTAAAAAATGCGGTCGTGTATTTATGTGTCGTCTCACGAAATTAGTAGAATTGGTATCTATATCTATGTATGTGTTGTGTATGTCTATGTACCAGGAAAGAATAATAGAAATTTTGAGACCAAGAACAGATAATGATGCTTTTGGCGTCCGAAATTAAGATCGTAGCGCCGGAACGGCTAATAACGGTACTAGAGCATGGGCGATTAGCTGTTTGTTTACATTGATTGGTAATGGTATTTACGCTCATTTCATTTTGAGTTTTCGAACGTTTAGCTTCGTAATTTGTGTTTTTTTTGGACTTCGTATTTTCCAGTGGTTCATTGTGTTTCGATTGGGGACAATATTATCTCTGTTCAACAGTAGATAACCTACCTACATCAAGTTGAAATTTAGACTGAGTTTTTATCATTGAACATGAAAATCAATAATAAAATAGAGGACGAATAAATTAATTGGTTGAAGGAACTATGTATACCGCATGAAAACGCTGTATGTTAGAACACCAATGTATTTAAAAAATAAAAAAACTTTCAAAAGTTTCAAGAAAACATCTCTGACATGTCTAGTTTCATTACGAACTTCAGAATTTTTGAGTATAATGGACAAAACTAAGTACTTACCAGCAAAACTGAAAGAAACAACATGAAATAAAAGAAGAATCAATATGAATACTCTGCTTGAATGGTTTGAACGTTTATTATATTTTTTGAATTTTCCTGACGTATAACAGCTCTCCTAAAAGTACGGTGGACTTCTGAGAGTCTGGTTTTTTTGATAGAATATCTGTTTTCCTGATGATATAATTGAATTTTTCAGTTTTTACCTAGCTATAGTCAAGATTTATTTCATATTCTTGATGTTATGATAAACTGTTTGTTATTTTGGTTGTGCAAATAAACAGCATTTGTTATTATTATTTCAATAGTATCTCTGGTTGTTACATGAAAGAAAATACAATTATCTAGAATCTCTGGATGATGGCCCAGGTTCAAATTCCGATAAAAGTGGAACATTTTTCGTTGGAATAGCATTGGACTTCAAAAACTCTACGTTTTCGGTTAGCTGAAAATTGCACATCATTAGTTGGTATAATTCTATATGGAAAAATTCACAAACTAACTGCAGGGAAAATAATTATTCTTAGTAAACTGTAAAGAACAACTCTCTTATGTTCAGACATTTTTTTCAATCTTGAAGTTATGAATCCACACCTTTCTTCTGTCCAGCATTTCCTTGTTTCCCAACTTTGTTTGGAATGCAACTTTGAATTGTCCAGCTTTCGGAAAGGTATGTAAGCTATATTCGGGTTTGGTTTTTTTTTGCCCAAGACGAACAATAGGATACACAACAATAGTGATTCATCTCTTCTGAACGTTTGTAAACAATCCAAAACACAATTAAAACTCAACACTTTCTCATATAAAATACACGTAAACAGATTTAAACAAAGCAATCTATCGCCCATGCTCTAGTAATATTCGACACCGGTAGGGGACGTATCGCTTATTATGTTTTCCCATTAGTGGGGGCTCTGGAATTTGAAACAGCAAAACTAATATCTTGTAATAACCGAGCAACACACAGAGCTCGAAAAGTGGAAGTAGAGGAAAACAAAACATTCGGAGTAGATATATTGGAACGGTTAGACAAACTTAATTCTTCCTTTGAAAAGAGCCGAGTATCTTTTAAGGATGAATGTTACTCGTGTGGAAAATATGGACACACTATTAGATAGTAGAGAATGTCGTTCCAGAATGAACAGAGGCAGAGATGATAACAGAAACAGAGGAAGATCATCCTTACCAGCACCTAGGAGGAATCAGGAAAACTACCACCTGTCAGAGTAAAGGAGCAAACTCTGACTGGGGAAGTAAAAGCCCCCAGGGCCGTTTCCATTAGAGGCATTGCAGGTGGAAGCTTATCAGTTAATGGCTCAATCTCAGGACTACCTGTCAAGGTAATTCTTGATACTGGCGCTGAAGTATCATTGGTTAGGCCTGATATATTACCAACATCTAAAATTACTCTAATGAGGTACAATATAACTCTGAAGACAGCAACTGGCCAGAAGGAGCTACCAACATCTAAAATTACTCTAATGAGGTACAATATAACTCTGAAGACAGCAACTGGCCAGAGGAGCTATATTCATGGAGAAGCTGAGATTTTATTGGAAATTGGGAAAAGATTGTAGATCCCACACAAAGTTCTTGTAGCAGATATTACTGATGATTTTATTTTGGGTACGGACCCTGTGTAGAAATATGGATTAGTCTACTAGAAGAATACTGGAATTTTAAAGATTGGAAATGAGTAATTCATTCCAAACTATGGCTCCAATGAAAATCAAGTAAGTCTGAAAACAATTCAAGCTTATAAGATACCTGCTTGCTCAGAGCATATTATCTATGTTTCCGGGATTCCCCAGATTTGCCCTAGTTTAGGGGAGTCCGGGGGTCGATCGGACTTTCAAAACATGTCCGGGTAAAACCTGGACAAATTTTATATCCGGGTGTGTGAAGCTTGAGTCTCAGTGACGGAGATAAGCTATTAAAAGTAAACCAATTGTGGCCAATTTTTTTAAAAACATCTATATTCTGAACTGCTCAAAATTGCAGAGTATTATTTTTGTATACCAGCTCACATTGCGAATGTAGAGTGTTTTTTGGCTAGAGTCGCAGCAATCGACGAAGGAGAGAAACTTGCTAAATACTCAGACGCTTTCTTCTTGAAAGACTTGAGTTGCTCCGACTTTCACAAATTCATGATGGAAAAGAAAGACATTTTGGCAAAAATTGGCAAGTCTGAAAAATTCCAAGTTAAGTTGAATTGGTAAAAAGAACTATTGCGTTAGTCGAAAGGAATTGTTAGCTCTGATAAAATCCATAGAGCATTTTCATAAATACCTTTATGGAAGGAGATTTTTGTTTCGGACTGATCATGCAGCACTCAAAGCACTCAAGAATGCAGCACAAAAAAAAAACAGATTAAAGCTTGGTTCATACAGACGCGAATTGCGAATATCAAATTCGCAGGAAAATAATTCGCCAGTTTGGACTATTTCATATACTTGACATAGTCTAACATTTGACATTGACAAAGTTGGCCGATTCAGCCAGCTGATTCTTTATTTTGAGAATTAATAATTATTGTTGATTTCGAGACATACAGAGAAATCAAGAGTTTGTATTCAATAATAATGGATGCGTATTCCTTAAGTTTGTTTCAGTGGCAACGAAGACGTAAAATCGCTGCTTATTTATTATTTAAAAAAAGACAGAATAAAATATATCGGTCAGTTGAAACTTCCTAGTTTTTAATTTAAGGATTCAGCAAGGGACGTATCATAATTTAGTTCAAGGTATGCGTTCCAAAGATGAAACAAAATTAAGAAATATTCATAGGATGTCAATACAAGATTTTGATAAAAAATCCAAAAAAAAACAAGAGCAAAACAATTTCTAAAACGAAAACAAACACAACATGTGTCAATTCACCTCTCAACTCACGCTCAACATTGAACACAATAAGATGAGCTAAAATTCGCATGTGCTAACCATAAAACGGTGGACCCTAACAACAATTCGCGCGAATATATTGAACTCCATCCAATTTTCCCGGCCCCCAAATTTTAAATTTTGCGATTTCGCCAAATATTAAAAATTTTGACAGGCCGCCATATTGATTTCAAATTGGCCATTCAGAACTAGAGATGTTAAAAACCAGTATTTTCTAGTAACAGGTACGTTCCGTTCCAGTTACTTAGTACTCTGTGACAGATACCTGTTCCAAGAATACCTGTTCTATGAACGAGACGGACGATTCGCTCCCGCCTGACTCGTCTCGTACTTTTCTTTTCGGACTCGGAACCACAAAGATACTCTTTGTCGGAACAGCGCGCCGCCGTGCCATGTGTACGCGCAGTATACTCAAGACGTTGTTGGACCGGAGCGGACCGACTACGTTAACGTCGTACGCACGCGGTTTCAATCGGCAATCGACTATGCCCACTTCTCGTTCCCTCAAATATATACTCGTCTACGCCAGTAATCGAGTACGATTCGTACCTGTTACAAGTTGTTCCTAATCCATACCTGTTCCAAGATACCTGTGACAGGTATTTCGTACCATCTCTATTCAGAACATTATTCGCGTCTGTATGAACCAAGCTTTAGGTTTACTTATAATGATGATTTGGCCCTATTAAGAGAGTTTGTAGGACAAAATCCCCTATCAAATCCCGAAAGATGGGAGGTGATAAGGTAAAACATTCAAATTTTGACTGGCAAGGCCTTCACAATTAGAACAATCAAGCAACACCGCCCCCACCTCCTAAAATTAAGGCTTCCAAAATATTTTCCATACTGTTCTAAACCGCTATCAAAATTACAATTAAATATCACTGAAATTTGAACTTTTTTTTAACAACAAAAGACAAGACACAAGTAAAAGTAGAATTTGTTTTTAGGTTAGAAATAAAACTAACGCTGTCCTAAGAACTGTAAATTTCAGGAATGAGTTCCAATAACTCAATTTCTACCCTGACATTTGAGGTTTTGCTTTATTTAAATAAGGCTTAACTTTATTAAGGCATTACTTTAAAGGACGGTAATAATTCCCTATTGGAAATCATCCTAGCGAACCCGAATTCGTACCAATATATATAAATATATTTACAATATGGTTTTCATGGGAGTAGTAGTCACAGCCATATTGTCTCCTGCATCCTGTTGATTACAATTGTTATATTTATATAAAAATATAACCACAAAACAAAATATATGTGGACTGTGGAGCAGGGTTGCCATCTTAGCGGTTTTGTCGCTAAATCTAGAGTTTTTAGGTTGGTTCAATGCGACATTTCAACTAGTTTTGCGACGTGTCGGAATTTTAGCGTTTTCAACATAGTCATAGCGATTTTTATGGAGATATTTTGCTGAAAAGGTAAAACACAGAAATCTACATACAATCAACAGTTCCTAATGAAATGTTATAGGAGAATTCATATTCATTTTGTATGATGTTTTTTTTATATCGTTATAGCTATAACTAACGTTTATTCTATTTTTTATTCTGAATTAAAAAAAATTTGTACGATTTTTTATCTGATGTTATAAAATAAACTGCCTGAAAATAAGGAACGATGATCAAAAATGTCGCTAAATCACGAAAAAAAGTCTCTTAATTTTCAAAAATTTCGACTGCGGCGCACTTTTTGCTCGCTTCGCTCGCTAACGACTTCTAGCGTTTTTATTTTGTAATTTTTTGCGACATTTTATGCCCAGCAGCTGGCAACACTGCTGTGGAGTACTTGGCAGCTTGGCACGATAAATTACTCCATAAACAATGTACTTTTATGCTATTTTTTGAAAGGATGTTTGAGAGACTGATTGATTAATACCTGTCTAAAGATGTGGCAAATAATTTCTCAAAATATTTAGATCACGATATTAATAACAAGGTGAATAATCAATAATTTTTTTAACTTTTTCGTTTCTTAAAACAGTATATTTAAATTAGTAGTTGAAACCCATGAATAGAATGATTGAGGACATGCTTGTACGTTTGGAGGAATTCGAAACGATGGTGAACTATGCGAAACTCGATGTTAAAGAATCAACAGAAGCTCTATCGTCCTTAGCAGATGTTAGCAGTCAGTTGTTCGAATTATTTTCCAAGATTGACACGGTTGAAAAAGTGGTCAATCATTTGAGAGGAAATCTGAGTACTTTAAAAATAGACATAGAAAAAGCAGAGCAAAAACTCAAACTGAAAATAAATTGGTCACTATATAGTTATTTTCCTAACAAGTGCGGAAAGAGATATTTTCCCACTCAACTGCTCAAAGGCAGTTTCGTGCGGGAAAGACTCTTTCCGCACGAGTTAGGAACAATATTTTTTCTACAAGCACTTATTTTAACGGAGATTTTAACACACCGATGAAATTCGATTTGATATATTCAAATAATTTCATACTAATGACATATTATGTTAATTCACATGTCGTTTCCATAGTAACGTCGTCGGTGGCGTTCGGTGCATAGAGTTATTCTATGCGGGAAAAATTCCCGATATTCCATTACCGCACGCAAACGCGTGCGGAAATGGTATAGCGGGGTTTTTCCCGCACTGTTTGGCAATGTGATTCTTTACGAATTGAAATGCGTGCGGGAAAAGGGTTGAAAGCGCACGCTTGTAGAAAAACATTATTACTCCACTTTTATTTGTAAGTACTTATAATTCACTATAAAAGATGAGTACTGATTAAATAGATAACTGGGATTTCATGAACAATTATTTTGTTACAGAGGAAAACCGCTGAAAAGAAGAACGTGACTGCTGATGTTTCTTTATTTGATGCAAATAATTATTTTGAAAATCTGAATTCTGATGAACCTACACTGTGATTATCTTTATTGAAATATACTTAATTAGTGCTACATTCTCCCATGTTTAAAAGTTTTTATATATTTTCAATAAACTATCTCGTTAAATTTTAATTAACATGTGGTTCACCGTGAGAACTGAATCAGAGCAAGATATTGATGATGTATTTTTGATCAAAATTTGGTGGATATGAAGGACAATTGAAGTTTTTAAATACGTATTATGTGTATATTTTTCATAGTCTTATTTGATTACAAAAAAAAGAAAAGCATAATTACTTGTTAGCAGTATGATGATAGGTTTCAAAGAAATGAAGGAGTTGGAATAGTAAAAAATATAGGTGATGTCATATTCCTACTAATCCAGCAAAAGAGCTAGATAGATTTTCATAAAGCATGTGTAGTTTCATTTTCTGATCTCACTATAACATCTATTTATAGTTATCTATATTCATAAGGAATGTTGTAAAACAGGCTTCATCCTACTTATTTAGACGAAAGATCTTTATATTTAGAGACAAGGAAGTACTACCACCATTATAAGAACCACTTGAATTAGACACATTACTAGATTTTACAGAAGAGACCTGCTGTACTTTTTGTGGAGAACCACTCTTTTCATTTTTAGTTTGTACAGGATTCCCTATTTGATGGCTTACTACACTTCCAGGTGCAACAATATCTACGTCTAATAGAAGTAGAATACGCCTTAAAAAAAAGAGATGAGAAAAAATTTAAATACAAAACATATTACCTACTGTTCTTTGCCAGAATTAGCATTGAATGTACTTGTAATATAGCGTTCAACTTTTATAATAGTACGATCTCCAGCTTGCAATATTTTTTCGTTACTTTGATCAGCCCACATTGCATGAGAAACAGTATATACTCCATCCGAAACAACTAGTCGAAAACGTTCCTTATTTGAATTACCAGACTGTATCTTCTTGATACCCAAAATTTGGAAAACCGGATTAGGTATTTCTGCACCACTCATTATGCTCTGAAATGAAAATTTTAACATAATTGAACCAAATATTAATGTGCATTACTTCAAGAGATCCTTCCGTCAAGTTATACGCCACAGCTGTCTCCTGCAAGAACATATTTTGAAAATCTTAATTCTGATGAACCTACACTGTGCTTATCTTTAGTAAAATATACTTAATTATTGCTACATTCTATCATGTTTAAAAGTTTTTATATATTTTCACTAAACTATCTCGTTAAAATTAAATTAACATATAGTTCACTGTGAGAACTAAATTAGAGCAAGACACCTATTGATGATGTATATTTGCTCAAAAAATAAAAAGGCTGAATAGGAAATTTGGTGGATATGAAGGATTACAATTCAAGTTTATAAATACGTATTATGTGCATATTTTTCATAGTCTTATTCGATTACAAAAAAAGAAAAGCATTCATATTTGTTAGCAGTATAAAAGAAATGGAGTTGGAATACTAAAAAATATAGGTGATGTCATATTCCTACTAATCCAGCAAAAGAGCTAGATAGATTTTCGTAAACCATGTGTAGTTTCATTTTCTGATCTCATTATAACATCTATTTATAGTTATCTATATTCATAAGGAATGTTATAAAACAGGCTTCATCCTACTTATTTAGACGAAGGAACCTTCTTATCTAGAGATAAAGGAAGTACTACCACCATTATAAAAACCACTTGAATTAGACACATTAATAGATTTTACAGAAGACACCTGCTGTACTTTTTGTGGAGAACTGCTCTTTTCATTTTTTTTAACCTCTGCTAGTTGTACAGGATTCCCTATTTGATGGCTTACTACACTTCCAGGTGCAACAATATCTACATCTAATAGGATTAGAATACGCCTTAAAAAAAGAGATGAGAAAAAATTTAAATAGAAAACATATAACCTACTGTTCTTTGCCAGAATTAGCATTAAATGTACTTGTAATATAGCGTTTAACTTTTATAATCGTACGATCTCCAGCTTGCAATATTTGTTCGTTATTTTGAGCTGGCAACATTGCATGAGAAACAGTATATACTCCATCCGAAACAATTAGTCGAAAACGTTCCATATTTGAATTACCAGACTGTATCTTCTTGATACCCAAAATTTGGAAAACCGGATTAGGTATTTCTGCACCACTCATTATGCTCTGAAATGAAAATTTTAACATAATTGAACCAAATATTCATGTGCATTACTTCAAGAGATCCTTCCGTCAAGTTATACGCCATAGCTGTCTCCTGCAAGAACATATTTTGAAAATCTTAATTCTGATGAACCTACACTGTGATTATCTTTAGTAAGATATACTTAATTATTGCTACATTCTCCCATGTTTTTATATATTTTCAATAAACTATCTCGTTAAATTTTAATTAACATATGACAATTCCAATACATGTATTTTTATGTCTATGGAAATAAACAATTTGAATTGAATTCACTGTGAGAACTAAATTAGAGCAAGATACCTATTGATGATGTATATTTGCTCAAAAAATAAAAAGGCTGAATAGGAAATTTGGTGGATATGAAGGATAACAATTCAAGTTTTTAAATACGTATTATGTGCATATTTTTCATAGTCTTATTTGATTACAAAAAAAAAAGAAAAGCATTATTACTTGTTAACAGTATAATGATAGGTTTCCAAGAAATGAAGGAGTTGGAATACTAAAAAATATAGGTGATGTCATATTCCTACTAATCCAGCAAAAGAGCTAGATAGATTTTCATAAACCATGTGTAGTTTCATTTTCTGATCTCATTATTACACCTATTTATAATTATCTATATTCATAAGGAATGATATAAAAAAGCTTCATCCTACTTATTTAGATGAAATAACCTTCTTATCTAGAGACAAGGAAGTACTACCACTATTATAAGAATCACTTGATTTAGACACATTAATAGATTTTACAGAAGACACCTGCTGTACTTTTTGTGGAGAACTGCTCTTTTCATTTTTTTTAACCTCTGCTAGTTGTACAGGATTCCCTATTTGATGGCTTACTACACTTCCAGGTGCAACAATATCTACGTCTAATAGCAGTAGAATACGCCTTAAAAAAAAGAGATGAGAAAAAATTTCAATACAAAACATATTACTTACTTATCTTCGCCAGAATTAGCATTGAATCTACTTGTAATATAGCGTTTAACTTTTATAATAGTACGATATCCAGCTTGCAATATTTGTTTGTAATTTTGAGCAGCCAACATTGCATGAGAAACAGTATATACTCCATCCGAAACAACTAGTCGAAAACGTTCCTTATTTGAATTACCAGACTGTATCTTCTTGATATACAAAATTTGGAAAACCGGATTAGGTATTTCTGCACTACTCATTATGCTCTGAAATAAAAATTTTAACATAATTGAACCAAATATTCATGTGCATTACTTCAAGAGATCCTTCCGTCAAGTTATACGCCATAGCTGTTTCCTGCAAGAACATATTTTGAAAATTTTTAGTAAGATATACTTAATTATTGCTACATTCTCCCATGTTTTTATATATTTTCAATAAACTATCTCGTTAAATTTTAATTAACATATGGTTCACTGTGAGAACTAAATTAGAACAAGATATTGATGATGTATATTTGATCAAAATTTGGTGGATATGAAGGACAACAATTCAAGTTTTCAAATACGTATTATGTGCATATTTTTCAGTCTTATTTGATTACAAAAAAAGAAAAGCATTATTACTTGTTAGCAGTATGATGATAGGTTTCAAAGAAATGAAGGAGTTAGAATAGTAAAAAATATAGGTGATGTCATATTCCTACTAATCCAGCAAAAGAGCTAGATAGATTTTCATAAACCATGTGTAGTTTCATTTTCTGATCTCATTATTACATCTATTTATAGTTATCTATATTCATAAGGAATGTTATAAAACAGGCTTCATCCTACTTATTTGGACGAAGGAACCTTCTTATCTAGAGATAAAGGAAGTACTACCACCATTATAAGAACCACTTGAATTCGACACATTACTATATTTTACAGAAGAGACCTGCTGTACTTTTTGTGGAGAACCGCTCTTTTCATTTTTTTTAACTTCTGCTAGTTGTACAGGATTCCCTATTTGATGGCTTACTACACTTCCAGGTGCAACAATATCTACATCTGATAGGATTAGAATACGCCTTAAAAAATAGAGATGAGGAAAAATTTCAACACAAAACATATTACCTACTGTTTTTTGCCAGAATTAGCATTGAATGTACTTGTAATATAGCGTTTAACTTTTATAATAGTACGATCTCCAACTTGCAATATTTTTTCGTTATTTTGAGCAGCCAATATTGCATGAGAAACAGTATATACTCCATCCGAAACAACTAGTCGAAAACGTTCCTTATTTGAATTACGAGATTGTAATTTCTTAATACCCAAAATTTGGAAAACCGGAGAAGGTATTTTTGCACCACTCATTATGCTCTGAAATAAAAATTTTAATACAATTGAACCAAATATTCCTGTGCATTACTTCAAGAGATGCTTCCGTCAAGTTATACGCCATAGCTGAAAAATATGACACAGATTGATAAAACTAAAACTTCCAACTTATTTGGTAAAATCCAAGTTCTTGAAATTTTTTCGGCGACGATCAAACACACCAGCCAGACGTTAGTTTATTTGGCGGGGTTGAAGTTGGTTGAATGAAACTCGGAAGCACAGAACACAGCTACTGTTAAGTATGTGTTCTTCTTCTTCTTTTCCTATGGCCATCTGGACAAGTATCTTCTTGGTTCCATCTGGGTTCTGGATGCATTTGCGTTGGGCGCTTACACGCTTTAAGCGCTCATAAGATTCGTTTTCTGCTCTCACATTCGCGATATTGAAATAACTAATGCTCAAAGCCAAAGCGTGAGCGTCTCTAAGCGCTAGTAGGCCAACACGAACTCCAATAATCTGTGCGTGTAAGCACCCAACGTGAATGCACCCTGGAACCTGCTAGGGTTGCAGGAAAAAGGAAACTCCTTCAGCCAGATCAGAGGATACACTTGTATGTACAAGTGCATTAAGGATAGGTGAGACGGGATATTTATGGAACGTAGGAAGTGTGGGTAGGGTTCAGAGATACTGGCCCAGCATTCGCCTTGTAAGTTTGCAAGCAGTGACTTACATTACCATGAAGAAACCTCTGAAAAAAACTCATGGCAGACCAGTCGGCCCCGGGGTTTGAACCCGAGACCTCCCAAATACTAGCCAGCGTACCTAACATACTCGAATAACTAGCTTGGTAGGGTTGCAGGCATAAAAATCTTAATATATATCTGTTCTCATATACTACTATATATCTATGGTTGCAGGTCTTGGATGTTCCAATACTCAGATGGGCTAGACTTAGGGTTGCCAACCCTCCCGGATTGCCCGGGAGACACTAACCAAAACTTATTTCATTTCCTAAAATCCTAGTGTCGTCAATACATGTTATCCTAATATTGTGTGGTAGTATGTTTTATTAGTAACCTGGGATTCCCTAACCTCCGGTCAGTTTATAAAAACATATAATATATATGTAATATATATTTACTTTGCTTTCGAGCAGTATCTAATATTTTTATTATGGTTTTTCACCATAAAATCATAATCATTAAAGATCGAAGTTTTGTTAGAGCGACGGTTACTATAATTTCAGAAAAACCGGAGAAATTATTGTGCTACTTTACAATTACACATAATTTTTTCTATGGTTTTTAAATTGATTTAATATTCTCCGGAAATAATAATTAGGGGTGACAATAATATCTATTACATGAAGAAAATATCGAAAATACATAATATGACATATCGATTAATTTCGACATATATTTGTGAATTTTTGAGAATTTAAAAGGTAAACTACAGAGGATGTACAATTCTTTTCTATAATGTCGAATACAATATCCAAAATCTCAATCTTGCAATTTAAAATGTTTTCACTCATAAATTCTTCATTCTTGGGGCAGAATTCATGTCACTTCACATTGACTTTTTTAAATTTCAGCAAAATATTTTAATTACTTATATAACATCCAAATATCTAGCTCCAAATTTTATTTCATATGAACTTCTGGCTCTGGAATGTCATTGTTTCCAGAAATTAATTATTAATGTTACTTTATTTCAACTAGAATTGATGAAAATTTTGCAAAAATAATTCTCTGGCTATGGAATTGTAACTTATAATATTTTTATCGCTTCTTCTTCAATCAGCGTTTCTCAACGTTTCAGAATTCGAGTCCCAATTTTCCATCATAATAATGTAAACAATAATATGTATTTTCAGTTTTTCGGCTCCTAAAAAAGGCATTTTGTTTTGTATACTCGTATGTGTACTTCCTTTCAGTCAGTTAATCAATTTTTTTTAATAATAATTTCTCTCGGATAAGGAGAAAAGGAGAAAAAGGAAACACACATGTGTTTGGGATTAACTCCTTCAGCCAGATCAGAGGATACACTTGTATGTACAAGTGCATTAAGGATAGGTGAGACGGGATATTTATGGAAGACAGGAAGTGTGGGTAGGGTTCAGAGGATTAATACTGGCTCAGCATTCGCCTTGTCTTCACCATCGATAAACCACTACCAGAGGATCATTTTCACAAAAGTCCCCAAGAATCCCCATGGAGCTTCACCCCCTTCCTCACCTTAAATAATGAAAATTTCAATATCTACGGAAACTAATAATAGGATCAAGTTGAATATTTTTTCATTGTATTTGTTATAAAATAGGCTACAATAATGGTCCTTTTTATTTTCATGGTAAACCTAATAGTTGTTTTATAAATAAATGTCAATGCACGGAAAAATTTTTTTTTAACCGTTACACACTGGCTTTTTGCGTATAGGCTTTTTGGATGTCATATTGCAGGAAGAAACCCTAAATAAAAGTTGAAGATTATTTGATTGCGAATTTAATGATGTAAAGGTTGCTCATTTTCGTGCACGGTGGCGTAGTAAAGGTGGGGATGCAGTAATTTTTGGCTGCGATTACGGGCAGCCAACTGACGAACGGCCGACTATTTCGTCTATAGTCTGTCGTGATAGAACTTAGAAGTTAGGTAGTCTATATATTAACTTGCGTATATACTTATCAAGCTTGACAATTTGGATTACATATAAACTAAAATATATGAAATATATGAACCAAATAGAAATTTAGTGCACAGTATGAATCGATTTAGAATTATAATTTTCATTATACTCCATTGCTTATGCCAGTTTTGGTTCGAGGGGCAGGGGATTTCTCTTACTATTTTTTGTAATGGCCGCTCCATTATCCACCACCTATGGATCCGCCGTGTCTCCGACTGGCAAAACCGGCAACTGTTCAAAGTTGTTTACGACAAAGGGTGATAGCAGTTTTAACAGCATCACGGACCATCCACTCACCACTGCGTCGTATAAATATATACTTTTCACCCTTTAAACTTCTTACTCTTTATTACAGATAGTTTTATTTTTTATACAGAAATTTGATGCACAGTATAAAGCATTCTATTTGCAATATATAAGTTTTTATTCTACTGAAAATGGATTTGGATCTACTCTATCTTCTTCGGAAGAAATCGGGGAGTTTGAACATGACAACACATTCGACACGTTGCTGAACTCTTAGTAAATGTTAATGGTAAGCTTCCGAGGTTAATGGCAGTTTGGCCAGCTCAAAGTACTCTTCTTTTCAAAGTTGTAAATCTGTTATATCGGGCATTGTTCAAAGTTGAATATTTTTTCAAACCACATTAAAGCTGTGCAAGTTTCTCTTCTGCAGCCATCAATACCTCTTTAGATGTGGAAATAACTTAGCCAAGTCTTGAATGTCAGGTGACTCAAGCTGTTATATTGCTTTCAATTTTCACACTTCAAAAAAAAAATAAGAGGTGGTATCACAACCTGTTAGTGCATGTGCAAATAGTAGAAGTTTTCGTGAACTCTGGTGCTAGTAAATCAAAGCTTCCATTTTGTAAATGGTTGTTGATGATATAGCACCTCCTTTCTCTTTTAGAAAATTTATATTTTTCTGTTCAGGAGCCAGCGCAATTAACAATGTTATTAGATCTGTATCTGAGCCCACAACTACAACAATAGAAGTAGTGTTAATTCGGTTTATAGCTGCCATTACAATATCTACATCGGCAGCTTCTTCTTCTGTTATTACCCTCAGACCATGACTTTGAAGTTCTGACACCAGAGCAAGCAACAAGTTCTTTTCATTAATCTTATCCCCCAATAGTCCTCTTTTGCTGTTACACAAAAAGCGTTTCTCTCGAACGCGATATCGCAAGATGAATGTCTTGATACCCAGGCTACCCTTCAGTTCAGCTCTTCATTCTTGGTAGTAGACTCTTCAGGATATCCGTCAAAATCAATTATAATATTTTCCATATACTCATTTGACACAAATATTTGCAATAATTTTATATAACGACACTGTATGCACAAATCGCAGCCAAAGAGTGTTGCTGCTTCCCCCTAAACTGTGCCACCAAGCACGTAAACAAAGTCACCTTAAAAAATTAAATTCACAATTAAATAATCTACAAGTTTTATTTTAAATTTTTTCCTGAAATGTGACATCCAAAAAACATATACCCAAAAATACAAAGGGTTGAAAAATTGTTTTTCCGCGCAATTACATTTATTTATGAAGAAACGATTAGGTTAATCGTAAAAACAAAGAGTACCATAGTTATGACAAATAAAACAAACAAAAAATTCAAATTGATCCGATCATTAGTACCGTAGATTTAGTGGTTTCCGCAATTATTGACATTTTCATTCTTTGAGGGGGGGATGAAGCTCCAGGGGGATTTTTGTAAAAATGGTTCTCTGGTTGTGGTTTATCGATGGGGAAAAATTCAGCTTTACGCTAATTTTTTTAGGTTTCATGTTTTCGGGCCTTTATTTACTGGGCTATATTATATGGTAAGGGAAACCACAAAAACTATATATATATATATATATATATATATATATATATATATATATATATATATATATATATATATACCTATATGAAATTGAGTTTTAGGTGCCAAGCATCATAAAAAGTCATGAAACGAAAAACTATCTTAGTCCAAGGTCCAACTTTACTAATCGAACCCATTTTAATAAGCAGGTTTACTACAAAGTGAAAACCTGCTAAAAAATGACCGGGACGTGGGTATTTACGTTCATGCTTTTGGATCTGTATATATATATATATATATATATATATATATATATATATATATATATATATATATATATATAAATATATATATAAATATAAATATAAAAATATAAATATATTTATATTTACAATATGGTTAATCATGGGAGTAGTAGTCACAGCCATATTGTCTCCTACAAGAATATTTGATTACCAAAGTGTTATAAACCACCAACCTCCAACCACCTTGGCACGATAAATTACTCCGTAAACATTGTACTCTTCTGCTAATATTTTTTGAAAGGATTTTTGAGAGAGTGATTGATTAATACCTGATGGCTAAAGATGTGGCAAATGATTTCTCAAAATATTTAGATCACGATATTAATAACAAGGTGAATAATCAATAATATTTTTAACTTTTTCGTTTCTTAAAACAGTATATTTAAATTAGTAGTTGAAACCCATAAATAGAATGATTGAGGACATGCTTGCACGTTTGGAGGAATTCGAAACGATGGTGAACTATGCGAAACTCGATGTTAATGAATCAACAGAAGCTCTATCGTCTTTAGCAGATGTTAGCAGTCAGTTGTTAGAATTGTTTTCCAAGATTGACACAGTTGAAAAAGTGGTCAATCATTTGAGAGGAAATCTGAGTACTTTAGAAATAGACATAGAAAAAGCAGAGCAAAAACTCAAACTGAATAATGAAAATAAATTGGTCACTAACATTATTACTCCACTTTTATTTGTAAGTACTTATAATTCACTATAAAAGATGAGTACTGATTAAATAGATAACTGGGATTTCATGAACAATTATTTTGTTACAGAGGAAAACCGCTGAAAAGAAGAACGTGACTGCTGATATTTCTTTATTTGATACAAATAATTATTTTGAAAATCTGAATTCTGATGAACCTACACTGTGATTATCTTTAGTGAAATATACTTAACTATTGCTACATTCTCCCATGTTTAAAAGTTTTTATATATTTTAAATAAACTATCTCGTTAAATTTTAATTAACATGTGGTTCACTGTGAGAACTGAATCTGAGCAAGATATTGATGTATTTTTTATCAAAAAATAAAAATGCTGAATAGGAAATTTGGTGGATATGAAGGACAATTGAAGTTTTTAAATACGTATTATGTGCATATTTTTCATAGTCTTATTTGATTACAAGAAAAAGATAAGCATTATTACTTGTTAGCAGTATGATGATAGGTTTCGAAGAAATGAAGGAGTTGGAATACTAAAAAATATAGGTGATGTAATATTCCTACTAATCCAGCAAAAGAGCCAGATAGATTTTCATAAACCATGTATAGTTTCATTTTCTGAACTCATTATTACATCTATTTATAGTTATCTTATCTATATTCACAAGGAATGTTGTATACTTATTCAGACAATACTTATTTCAGTCATATTCTATAGTCTATACGGATTCTCTATATACCTATGATTCAATTTATTTGAGTTCATATCCGTATCATGTGAATTTGAATTCCGCTTAGGATGGAAACTTATATTTGTTCTACAGCCGTCTAAAAAATTTACGGTATGATTTTTTAAATCGAAAGTACCTACACAAATGATATCGATTTTGGGTATCTATGTAGGCGGCTTTGACAATAACATGAACTTCATATTTTGTTATAAGAGCGCTTGTCATGTAACACTGGTGTGTGTCTTTTTGCAGAAATGGAAATCATTTTTCAGCTAGAACTGCTACTAATGAATGATTGCCGGTAAAATCAAGAAACAATTTATTTTAAAAATGGAGCGATGATAAAAATATGGATACTATAAATGAAATGTAAATATTGTACGTACTACGATCCAAAAGTGATTTTGCGGTTGCTAGAATCCTGCGAGTCCCGCAAAATCACTATATTTTACTTGATGAGTAGGAACTTTCCAGGACGAACCGTAGTTCGTCCTGGAAAGTTCCTACTCATCAAGTAAAATATCACTTTCGGAACTTGTTACCTACTAACTTTATCTTTTCGAATCCAGATCCAAAAGCATGAACGTAAATACCCACGTCCCGGTCATTTTTTAGCAGGTTTTCACTTTAAAAACCTGCTTATTAAAATGGGTTCGATTAGCAAAGTTGGTCCTTGGACTAAGATAGTTTTTCGTTTCATGACTTTTTATGATGTTTGGCAGCTAAAACTCAATTTCATATATATATAATATATATATATATATATATATATATATATATATATAATATATATATATATATATATATATAATATATATATATATATATATATATATATATATTATATATATATATATATATATATATATATATATATATATATATATATATATATATATATATATATATATATATATATATATATATATATATATATATATATATATATATATATATATATATTAGAGATGAAACGGATAGTGGTTTGGCCGGATATTCGGCAAGCTACGAGGCCGGAGCGCCGGATATTCGCCCCTCAATCGCCTTACATGACGCGATCAGTATGATTTGAATATAGGCGCGGTGAACAAGATCGAAATATTCGGGTGATACCGCACGTGAGCGGAGATCAGGACGATCGCCAACTTGGCTTTATTTTGATTTAAACAGTGACAATAACAAGTACACGGCATGTTTATTGTGTCAGATTTTTGAATTTTACTATCCGGAATCCGGCCGGATACTGCATTACTATTCGGTTTCCGGTCGGATAGTGAAAGCAAGGCCGGATACCGGATATCCGTTTAATCTCTAATATATATATATCAGGCGTGGATCCAGAGGGGGGAACTGAGGGAACGTTACCCCCCAAATGGCCCGGGCCCTACCTACTTGATGTGTTTGGGAGCTACTCGATTTACCATTGCCCAAAATACCAGTACCTTTTGGCGTTTGAATATATAAAAGTTCCCCCTCAAAAGTCGGGCCAGGATCCGCGCCTGATAGATATATATATATATATATATATATAAATAATATACATATATATATATATATATATATATATATATATATATATATATATATATATATATATATATATATATATAAAAAATTCTCGTGTCACGGTGTTAGAAGTTAAACTCCTCCGAAATGGCTCGACCGATTTTCTTGAAATTTTGTGTGCATATCGTTTAGGTCTGAGAATCGGTCAAAATCTATTTTTCGTTCCCTTGAATTTTGAGGGTCAACCCCTTAATTTTTTTTCATTTTTCAGACAAAATTTTCTGTTTTTTATATGATACAGCATTCAAAAATACATACAACCCTCTACGATCAACCCCTTTTTTTATTTGTTAAACTCCTCCGAAATGGCTAGACCGATTCTCATGAAATTTTGTGTGCATATCGGTTAGGTCTGTTCTATTTTTTTATGATACAGCATTCAAAAATACATACAACCCTAAATTTTCACCCCCCTACGATCGAACCCTATTTTTTAATTGTTAATTATAAACTTTAATTTTTTTGGCAAGATTTTTTTTTTCTTTGTCATGACTTAAAATAAAAAAATTCATATTACTTTCAATTTTTCACCTTTCTACGATCAACCCCTATTTTCCCATCGCGATTTCATTTTTTTGTTATTTTATCCACAGATCCTCAATAGGGTTGCAAGATGTCTATCGAAAATAACAATAGTCGGTCTGAGAATAGGTCGTAATATATTTTTCATACCCCTACGTGGTCCACCCCAAACATTTTTATAAATTTTTTGAACAAAAGTTTTTATTTTTTTATGATGTTGCATTAAAAAATACATACAACTCTAAATTTTCACCCTTCTATCAACAACCCATATTTTTTAGTAGCCATTTTAATAATTTAAACAACGTTTGCCGGGTCAGATAGATTGATAGATAGATATAATGATAGATAGATAGAAAGATAGATAGATAAAAATAATTTATATGATATATGTATATATATATATATATATATATATATATATATATATATATATATATATATATATATATATATATATATAAAAATATATATATATATAAATATAAATATATAAATATATATATATATATATATATATATATATATATATATATATATATATATATATATATATATATATGTTCAGAAAGATTTCCGCGGTCGAAAGTATTTGAAAAACTTGGTTCTCGGGATGAACCGCGTAAAAGATTTGAAAAATCATTTATTATGAGATTCCCTGTTCCAATTGTCCTCGTTCTTATATAGGACAAACGAACCGACGAATTCAGGTCCGTGCCAAAGAACATTCACTTTCAGTAAGACATTCAGATATCACCAACGCCCTTTCCCAACATCACACCCAAACAGGCCACATTATCGATTTCCCCAATAATATATGAAGTTTCACCGAAACGTGCGTCATGTGTTATTTTATTTAATAAATGTGTAATTTGTTATTATTAACCATTGTTTTAATACAGATAGATAACTATCTAGATAGAAAGATACATAGTTAGGTAGATAGAGATACATAGGCAGATAGATGAATAGATAGAAAGATAGATAGATAAAAATAATTTACATGGCAGAACAACGTTTGCTTGCTCAGATAGATAGATATGTAGATAGAAAGATAGATAGATAGTAAGATATACATCGGCAGATAGATGAATAAAAATAATTTATATGGCAGAACAACGTTGGCCGGGTCTATATATATATATATATATATCTATATCTATACACATTGTTAAGTGTCCTAAAGGATCAATAAATTATTATTATTATTTTTATTATATATATATATATATATATATATATATATATATATATATATATATATATATATATATATATATATATATATATATATATATATATATTCCAGGAGATATCAATTATTGGTATAACAGGTTTATTTCAAACATTACATTTTAAAATTAAAATTCATTGGACGTTTCAATGGAGTTTCCATCTTCATCAGCAGAATGTTCGTCGGTAGTTGTCACAATACTACTTGTCACAATACTAAGTATTGTGACAACTACCGACGAACATTCTGCTGATGAAGATGGAAAACTCCATTGAAACGTCCAATGAATTTTAATTTTAAAATGTAATGTTTGAAATTAAACCTGTTATACCAATAATTGATATCTCTTGGAATGAATACGATAAACAGGTAAAAATCAAGAATTTAAATATATATATATATATATATATATATTTATATATTATATATATATATATATATATATATATATTATATATATATATATATATATATATATATATATATATATATATATATATATATATATATATATATATTTTATTTATATATATATATATATATATATATATATATATATATATATATCTATATCTATATATAAATAATAAAAACTAATTTAAAAACATATTTTTCTATTAAATTGAATGGAATAATTAGCGAAATGAATTCCATACGCTGTGATGAAAACTAGGCTTAAGAAAGTTGAAAGTGTAAACTTTACTAGTTATAACTTATAAACAGCGTTACGACGGAGTGCATGTTATTTGTTCTCAGCATAGAGCTCTAAATCCCTAAATTAGTTGAAAATCTCATTATTTTCAATTTTTTTACATTATTTAATTCAATGTCTTCTTTCTTTAATTAAAATATTCTACAAATAACTGAAATATAAAATGACAAAGCAGATCATCTGATTATCTGGCCGTTTGAAAATACTGAACAAGACCGACCTGGTTTAATCTTAATCCTACAGATACTAATCTACCTACGTGACGCCTAGTCTACATGATCTCGGATTCGACCATTGACGTTTTAAAACTAACACCTTTATAACGTCTATGGATTCGACTCTTCGAAAATACTAATAGAAATGTTACTGGGAGCCTGGGAGGGAGCACGATTACGAAATAGGAACACACAACACAGTAAAAATAAATGCTGATTTAACCTACTTTCTTGGGTATTGTCTGATGCGATGTTATTTTGTAAATAGAATAGTTTTTTAATAGTTTCAGTTCGAGAAAAATGGTCCAATCAAACATCAAAGAAATGAACTTGGACGAAATAGTGTTTGTAAGTATGCTTAGACTTAATTGGGTCATATAAGTACAATACACGACCATTTTCATTTCAGGGAGAGGATGATTTGCCGTACGAAGAAGAAATTTTGAGAAATCCATACTCCGTAAAGCATTGGCTGAGATACATTGAACATAAAAAGAAGGCTCCAAAGTTTGGTGTTAATATCATTTATGAGCGAGCTCTAAAAGAATTACCAGGTTCTTATAAGTTATGGTACAATTATTTGAGGACTAGGAGAAGACAAATAAAAAAAAAGTGTATAATTGATACTTTATATGAAGAAGTCAACAATGCTTTTGAGAGAGCTCTAGTTTTTATGCATAAAATGCCTAGAATATGGATGGATTATTGTAGTTTTCTAACAATTCAATGTAAAATTACTAGAACTCGAAAAGTTTTTGATAGGGCATTGAGAGCCTTACCAGTTACACAACATCAGCGAATTTGGCCATTATATTTGGAATTTGTTAAATTACATAATATTCCAGAAACAGCTGTGAGAGTATTCAGAAGATACTTAAAATTATCTCCTGAAAATTCTGAGCAATATATCGATTATTTAAGAAGTGTTAATCGATTAGATGAGTGTGCTGTAGTATTAGGTAAACTTGTCAATGATGAAAATTTTGTATCTCGAGAAGGAAAATCAAAGCATCAATTATGGAATGAACTTTGTGAATTAATGTCCAAAAATCCTAGGGAAATAAAATCTCTTAATGTTGATGCTATTATAAGAGGAGGACTAAGAAGATATACAGATCAATTAGGTCATCTATGGAATTCTTTAGCAGACTACTATGTGAGAAGTGGTTTATTTGAACGAGCAAGAGACATTTATGAAGAAGCAATTCAAACAGTGACCACAGTGAGAGATTTTACACAAATATTTGATGCCTATGCACAATTTGAAGAATTAAGTTTAAGTAAAAGAATGGAAGAAGTTGCTAAAAAGATAAATCCAAATGAAGATGATGATGTGGATTTGGAGTTAAGATTAGCTAGATTTGAGCATCTCATGGAAAGACGTTTACTTTTATTAAATTCAGTATTATTACGTCAAAATCCTCATAATGTGCAAGAATGGCATAAAAGAGTTCAGTTGTATGAGGGTAAGCCTCATGAAATTATCAATACTTACACTGAAGCTGTTCAGACTGTTGATCCAAAATTGGCAGTTGGAAAATTACATACATTGTGGATAGAATTTGCAAAATTTTATGAAAAAAATGGCCAGATTGATGATGCCCGAATAATATTTGAAAAAGGAACACAAGTGTCATATGTTAAAGTTGAAGACTTAGCATCAGTATGGTGTGAGTGGTGTGAGATGGAGATCAGGAATGAGAACTATGAAGAAGCTTTGAAACTGATGCATAAAGCTACAGTATTACCTTCTCGTAAAGTAGCTTATCATGATGAAACTGAATCAGTACAGAATCGTTTGTATAAATCTTTGAAAGTGTGGTCTCTTTATGCTGATTTAGAAGAAAGTTTTGGGACTTTCAAATCATGTAAAGCTGTTTATGATCGAATTCTAGATTTAAAAATAGCAACACCTCAAATAATAATTAATTATGGTTTGTTCCTAGAAGAACACAATTATTTCGAGGAAGCTTTCAGAGCTTATGAAAAGGGAGTCTCTTTATTCAAATGGCCAAATGTTTACGATATATGGAACACTTATCTAATAAAATTCTTGAAGAGATATGGAGGTCAAAAGTTGGAGAGAGCAAGGGATCTATTTGAACAATGTTTAGAAAATTGCCCACCTGAATTTGCTAAAAATTTGTTCTTACTGTATGCAAAATTAGAGGAAGAACACGGTATGGCAAGACATGCAATGGCAGTGTATGAGAGAGCTACAACAGCAGTTCCTGCTACAGAAGTGTTTGATGTTTTTAATATTTATATCAAAAGAGCTGCTGAAATCTATGGAATACCCAAAACACGACAAATATATGAAAAAGCTATTGATGTTCTTCCTGAAGATAAAACTAGAGAAATGTGTGTGAGATTTGCAGAAATGGAAACAAAATTAGGAGAGATAGATAGAGCTAGAGCAGTCTATGCTCATTGCAGCCAAATATGTGATCCAAGAGTAACTATAGAATTTTGGCAAATTTGGAAAGAATTTGAAATAAAACATGGCAACGAAGATACAATGAGAGAAATGTTGAGAATTAAAAGAAGTATTCAAGCTATGTACAATACTCAAGTCAACATGATGTCTGCTCAGATGTTAACGTCAGCAAGTACTGGGGCAGGTACTGTCGCTGATTTAGCACCTGGTGCCAAAGATGGAATGCGTTTGCTAGAAGCTAAAGCCGCAGAAATGGCTGGCACTTCTGGATCTGTTTCTAGAACAGGTAATATTATGTTTGTTAGGGGTGAGACACAAGGAGCCAATCAGGACAAAGTTGTAAATCCTGATGAGATTAACCTAGATGAAGGTGACGATGATGATTCAGAGGAAGAAGCAGAAAATATTCCAGTGGAGAAGCAAGATGTACCAGCTGAAGTATTTGGTAGTTTGAAGGCTAATACTAGCAGTGATAATGAAATGAATTAAAATGAACAGAACCTTCTCAAATATAACAAACATTTTATTAGCCGAATACTACGGATATCAAAGTGATTAATTCATGGAATTTATTATTAATAAATTCCTAGCAACAATTGGAGAAAATCTTAAAACTTTTATATTGAACTCAACATTACTTTAACAAAATTCATTTGTAATAAAAATTGTTAGTTATTTATTGATTTTATTTTCCCTCAGTCTTCAAAATTTTCATTAACTAGATATTTATATTCTTAATCCTTTATATCTGATATCATGTTTAAAATGTATGAGATGCTGACAGCTATTTTATGAATATTATTATTAACTCTATAATAACTGATTATTGTTGAATAAATGAATGTTTAATACGTGCAAATGAAACCATCATATTTTGATTATTTCTGAAGTTTTGACGATTTATTATTTCATTATGGTGCTGACATTGTAGTTATTAATGTATCAATGGTGTTATAAGGATAACGCTTGAGGTCAATGGTCAAATACGTTGACCGAAAGCGTTATCTATATAATACCCGTGGTGCATTCAATTTTGATCTTGATATACAAAATTATTTGGTTTTAATTTATTTATAGTCAAAAATTAAAGATTTAATTTTTGGGTGAAATTTTGATTAAATCAATTTTTTAAATGAATGAAATGAGGTTAATAAAATAAAGTTTTAAACTAGGATTAGAAACCCTATTATTTTTATTGTAATTTTTTGAATCAGATTGGTATTTCTTTCTACTTCGGAATTACAAAATTATTTTTTTATACGACTGCCCAGAAAATGAGGTATTGCGCATGGCAAACACGCTCCGAAAGCTGGACACGCCGTGTGCAAAACACTTAACGCACGGATATGCCATCTCTGCGGTCTGCGCACGCATCTCTCGTTTACTGTGATTTCTTTTTTGGTACTCCCCTAAGAACGTTAAATTTTGCAATGTATTGTATTGTTGATTGGATACTTCAAAAAATTGTTGGAATTTTCGAAAAATGTTAAGACTATTTGTAGTCGTAAACAAGTATCCTAAAAATCTTGTTTGAAACATCTTTGCACGCTCGCATCAATTTGTCTCGGTGGTGTGCAGAGTCGTTTCA